>JAPYZI010000684.1:0-44012 GCA_030523105.1 Ophioninae sp. A BG-2022a
GGCAGAATTTCAAAGTTGGACCATCGATTTTTGCAAATTTTTCCATACATACCCCTTTGCCTCTTTTTTTGCGATTTTTCAAGTGGACTTTCCAGGAAATCTATAGGAGATATCGAAACGAATCCAACGCCATTATCTAAGTTAGGCAAAATCCTTTTCCAAACCCACCAAACGTATTCCCATTGCACAAGAGAAGCTCACTCTACGGCCTTTTGAAATATCGTTATTTTTGAGATTCTGGAAAAGCGGCCCGGAAGGACGAAAAAATTTTTTTTTCCGTTTTTAATCTTTTAAAAGAGTCTATTTGATCGGAAATTTTCCACTGATTACGAATATGCCCGATTTTTGGTTGAAAGTACAAAATTAGACTGGGAAAATGCAAAAAACGTTGCTATAATATTTTTTGGACATTTTTCCCTGCTACATCTTACGGTAGCTATCGTAGCGACGGTGGTTACGGATTAGCGCAGTGAAAAAGTGACAAGTGGCAAGTCAAAAAATATATTGATTCTTCGGAAGGTCGCAAGCGCAGTCTTAATTAACGAACATCTCGTAAAATCATCCAAATGAAGTTTCACCCCTCGTGCTCATTCTTCAGAATTCATTGTTACAAATAATCCCGATTTTACGATCATACGAGTAGTCCAATCCCTTAAAAGTTAAAACCACTCAACACTCACTACCGAATTTCGCGTTTCCATTCAATTGAAACTGGTATTCGCTCACTTTTGTCGCGTATTATTCTTGCAACGAGAAAAAATAAAATTCAAAGGGGCGTTAATCGAAGCGGTCGTGCTGTAAAATTTCGGAGAAACGATACCCTCAGGCATGAATGAAAATAAGAGGGGAGAAGGTGGCCGCAAGGGCGACAGAGCTAGAAAAAGATGAGGCGGAAGGGAAAGAGACGCGTTTATGTCAGAGACGCGTAGCCTTTACATTCAACATCATCGAATTCCAGGCACGCGAAGCATATCTTAAAATCGTGGAGTTGGCACTGAAGAAGCACCGGAGGGAGATGACGAGAATGGTGGAAGGAATAGAGGATAAAAATCCCTGCTACATTTTTGTCCGTATTTCTGGTGGAGAATGCAATCAGGAATTCGTCACGTTTCTTTTTTCTTTCACGAAATTTACAAAATATGTATACGACACATATATGCATATGTATAAACTTAAATTACGTATAACTTGATCCACAATTTCAGGATCCTCAAGTTTTCTTTTTTTCCTCTTTCTATTTCTATTCCTACCGAAAAAAAAAACTCAGAGGCCACATCTCCGAAGTGACGTATCTCGAGAATTTATTTTGCAAAGTCAGCATTGAGCGGTCCACAGATACCAATATAACGAATGTCACATCCCGAGCTGGCGCGATTATTTTCGTCCAACCGTTAATATAGGCACTGCTGAATTTTAACGACTGTGCAGCCAAAATCCAGGAGGATATTGAACCTCAACGAATCCTCGATCCTTGATTATTTTACTTTATTATTATTAAACGGCGACCATGGAATCATAGAGACATCCGGTCTCTTTGTTTGTACCCCTGTATCTAAATTGATATAATAAATCATCATGGTTATCCCTAGCACTACCCCTTTGTATGTCTTCATCCCGTGCTATCGATCCGTATTCAGTAGTCCAGAAAACAGAAATAAATAAAAATGCATAAAAACAAAAAAAAACAATCCGGTTATTCTGCTTTCCCTGACTTTGTAGTTGAAGCCGAATAAAACGTAACGAAACCGTCAGCACTTTGAAAAAGAGATAAAAAGTTTTCGTACATGTGAATTTTGGCTGGATAGAAGTAGCTTAAGGGAAAAAGCAGCCTTGCTAGAACTCCTTTATCAAAGTTGTTTCTTTCCGTACTTAAACTAGCACTTTAAATGTTAGGATTGCTCGACAACGAATTTGAGGTCAAGCCCCCAAACGTTACAGGCGTGTAATATCAGAAAGTACGCAACAATGGAACGAACTTTTATCGTCGTAACAGCGTTTCTTCGAGGCTTTCATTCGCGAGTGTAATACGGAGGAGATATTTCCAGGCCCGTTGTACGCAGCCACTACCGGAGTACGATATCTTGATTCGTATCCTCTCACGATATATCCAGACATTACTGAGTGGATGGCGAAAGCTCCGGGCTTCCGACGAACCACATACGTTATAGTCGAGTTCCGCGTTCGATGCAAATGCGGATTCCTTGGTTGTCGTATACACCTCGATGTCCAGGGATGCTTTCGAGGATAGAGGGGAAGCTTGGCGAGCCAGGCGAGAAGGAATTAACAATTCGCAATTGCGGCTTACCCGAGACCGATTTCGACGTTACCGTATCGCGAATTCTCTCGCCAACAATGCATGATTAACGCCACCCTCCGCCACGACTGTTTTGAGTTTTGTTGGCCCATGGGATTCTCATTGGTGACGGGCCTTCAACCCCTTTTGTCTCCCCGGTTATTTCCTCGTACCAAAAGTACTAAGGAATTTCCACTGAGATTGAAAGTGATAAATGCATTACCGAAAATGAAGGTAACGAACAATCTATGGCCCGTAAGATGATTGGTTCACCCATACTTCAAAATCGACCTTGAACTAAATATCGAGTGTGAATTAATGCTGTGAATGGGAATAAAGTATCGAATGCACCGTTGGAGAAAACGCTCGTTTGCGTTACAAAAATATAATTTCATGATTAATTAACATTCAGAAATGGTAATTTTCCACTCTGAATTTTAATTCAAGTCGATTTCATCGATACTGGCATACACTTGACAGAGATTTTGTCAGTAACTCTACATTTCTTTTAACAGTAAAAGAAAAGTTTTTCTATTTTGGTATTATTCAATACGTTCAGATGATATTATTATCATGCATAATTACAACGACAAACTGAATATACACCAGGCACAAAAATTATCTAAAATTTCCAAGAATTTCGACGGTTTTTTAATATCCATCCAGCAATACCTGAAAAATCCAGCGGACCGAAGTCTGGAAGTGAAATATGCATGGAAGTGATTCTAATTAAACGAAGCCTATTTTTGAAAATGTACGAAGGGTTACAGCGGATGTTGTGGACCATAGACCGAGCAGCCAACATATTGTAAGCCTTTTATCCCTCGACAAAGGGCGGCTGAGTGAAGGAGGGATAAAAAGTTGCGTCCCTTCGTCCGCGAAGGTCCGGTACACCGCGCCCTAACAATGGGCCCTAATTGGAAGGCGATGCGGTGCAAGGCAATCCGCAAAAAAAGAAACAAAAAATAAGTACTCTACGTCGCTTTGGTTCGACGAAATTTTATTCTTTTATCGCGATTTAATTGCGAACGGTTTAATATTCACTCATGCTCGAGGACAATACATTCTGCAAATTTTCACCATCCGAACGCTCGTCGGAGCGAAATTAATCGATTTTCACGGAGCTCGATGATAAAATTATGCGTTTTCCATCATTATCCGCAGTTGGATGTTCGAAGGTACGTTTAATTAATCGTTAAACTGTCCGTCGGTCAATGATCGAATAATGATGAATATATATTCGACGGAAACACAACTGACCAATGAATCGCTATTTTGGCAACTTTCCTCGATGGAGTAATTTCACTTCGTTGATAGGATTGATGTACATGTATACTGGAGTCAGCCCTGACTGGAGCAATGGCCCGCTTTAAAAGTTGTGGTGACTGGATCAATACTTGGGTAGGTGACCGCTTCCCGCGTGGAAATTTCAATGCATAACGTGGATTTTCGACTAAAAGAGCCCAACAGGAGGCCCAAACTTCGACCGGACAAGCCCAAACGTTATAACATGAATGGTACGGAAAACATCCAACTTTTCTTTAACTATTCCAATACCCAACATTACCCACCAAAATGTTGGTTAACCAATGTTGTCCCAATGCTGATACGACTATTCTTCAATTTCTCAACCCAATTGGAGTATCAGGCCATAAAGTGTTCGAAAAAAAATCGGTTACATTATTACCCTCTCGAGTTTTCGTACCTTTTAATGGTGACCGTATAAATCTTCATGAAGAGATATTTCTATCCCTGCATACCCCTTCTAACGATAACTTTTGAAGGTGCAACTACATCGATCGCGCTCAACAACGTGCTGTAACATCCTCCCGTTGAAAAGCTGTCAGTCACGAAGCTGCGAGTTTCAAAAATAGGTCGAAGTGGAACAGAGGGTATTTTCCACGTCCAGCAGTCATGGGAATGAAGAACGTTTTGTGCAAGGAAAAAGAATTTATGGAATCAAACATTCATTCGTGTCGAGCGTTGAATTGAGGTCAGTTTGCTAACGGTAAAGAATACGATAGCCAACAATTTCAAAAGCCGGTCACGTATCCTCGCTAAAAATAAAAATATTGATCGTCCAGCTTGGATGTTTGTAGCTTACGTGGTAAGACACGAGGCGTGCATTCGGCCTCTGGCCTATTCAGCCTCTGTGGAGTAGAAACGTCCCAGTCATCGAATTCATCCGCATTCATCAATGACGGTTGTTTGTAGCTGACGCGATGCGAAAACGAATATCTATCGGTGTTATCGAATTTTATCAACGATGTATCCCCACACGTGATACTTTTTCGTACGAGCAATTATTAGGTTTAGTAAAAAGACATCCATGATTCTTACAATAGATAACTTTAGTTATCCGTATCTCGCATTGTTTAAATCCGATCGGGTTACACTAGAAAACATTTCGTACTGAAGAAACTTTTGCGACAGTTTTGTGATTGGTTGGATCATTTTGTGATTGGTTGACTCTAGAAAATAATGGATTTTAGCTTCCCCCGACGGAATATCATCATTTATAATCCAATCAATGAGAAAATTATACCAATAACATTTTAGACTCATTTTTTCGGAAAAGTCAATAATCGCTACAAAATCTTTAATTACATCTGCGCTAATCGTCCTATTTGAGATAAGATCGAGATAAGACAAGATTCACGAACACTCGTGAGAATACATGATTTTTGTGGTATTTCGTCGGTCGGTAGTTCCGTCTGACTAGGGAAAACATTTTCCACTGTCGAGTCCTTACCAACGGAAATACCTTGGCACTCAACTCGAGGTTTCAACAGCGATGGAAAATAAATGTACACGTAAAACTGCAGTCTTTATCCGATACGAAAAGCTTGTTCGACTGATTTCAACAACAGATACGAGGCAGATACTTCCGTAAACGGTTCTCCCCTATCTGATTGAGAAACCGGAGATGTACCACTCGAAGTTCGTCGCTGTTAAGCGCCAACTTTCTCGCACTACACGCCAGAATATTTTGTCGTTAAAATCATTAAAACCGAAGACGAAAATTAAATGACAGCTGAATGACATGATAGTTCTTGATGAAACAACAATACATGATATATTTTCACTTTCCAATTTAAATATATTTCAGTTAATAATTAAACGTATAAATTTAACACGTATAAATTTAGGGGCAAAAAAATTCTCCAGACGTTAGTTTTTGCAAAAGTAATCAAACTAAATTGTCGCAAATTATAAAAATATTATATCACTAAGACGTGGGATTCAGCGATTGATTAAGCTTCATTTTAAATAAGTAAACAAAAAAGTCGTTTTTACGATTTTTAAAATGGTTTTCATGTTTTTCACCATTTCACCTCACTTTTTACTGATAATTCCTACTTCAAGCGGAATTAGCATAGGCTTGCATGATTCTGCATCGAACAATGAAAAGAATGAGCCCAATGCGAACTCTTTTCATGAAATTTCACCGAAAATATGAATTTTTAAATCATCAAAGAAACTGTACGTCAGGCTAAACACATGTGACACGATCTAGACTGGTAAATTCATAATTCTCCCATTGTTTACTAACTTTTATTAATTCCGAGATATCCATCGAGTAATAGCATAAATATTCTTCCGAGTGTATCGTGAATGTACGTGAATTAAATATCGATTGTTCCTTGAATTTCTATGTTGTTTATGAATCCAACTAATTATCAAATAAAAACTTCGTAGCTATATAGATCGAAGAAAAAGCAAAGTTCTTCATCAAGAACTCATCGTCTCGTTTCATTGTTGTCCCGAGGCTTCCGATCGATCTTAGCTCGCTTCGGCAATGCCCGCTATTTGGTTAGCGCTCGAAACGATGAAAGCCCGATGAAGGAATAACGTCTCCTCTTAATTTGGCCCCGGGCATTCTGGATTCTCATTCAAGAAGCAAGCACTCGAACCCAGAGACAGCCGGGGTTCTATCTGATTGTCGATTCGCTGGATAAACTTCCAGGAAGCTTAACTTGCTTCGAGGCTTGAAGGGGTGAAACGGCCGGGGAAGGAAGGAGTCAACTACGTGATTGAAGGTAATGCTTGTACGTGAAAATCCATGTGCAAATGCTACGAATGAAGGAAAAGCGAACAGTCCTCGATTCGAATTTCCATTTGTATACTCGTTGCATTCGCGAATGGGGAAAACCGATTTTTGAAACGTTCAACATCGATACTCGTCCTGAGAATTACCCATAGCCCGAACAAACTGAAAATTTGTCGTTTCGAAAAATCCTTTTGGTACAAACATCAACAAAATGCAACGATTACACAACCTGCGTTTGACGTTACGAAAATAGCTTAATATTTTCTTTTGCATGTAAAAAAAATCACTTGGTCAAAATAGAAGCCGAGTATTCACGTACGTAAATAAAAAAGTATTTGGAAAATTGAAATGCGTCTGACGGGAGACGAGAACATGTTGTGAAAAGAAAGGTAAGTGAAAACGTCTGGCCAGATAAAAAGTAGACGGGGAGACGCCAAGACGACCCTGATTAAACTCAACCCCTGTACCGAAACGTCTGCGCTATTTTCCACCCTCGGACCATTCAACGCGAGTCTGGGATGAAGAAAAAAGCGACGTTCAAAGTATTCCACTAATTTCAGTATTTCCAGCGCGAAAATCGTGTCGGTTTATATTAAACGCAGCCAGATATCGGAAAAAGTTTGGCTGCTTCAGTAACGGACGCGTCAATGTTCGCTCGATTTTACATCGGTACACATTGGCTCACTCGTTCAGTTCGCATACCGAAATAGATTATTGACTTTTCCACGTTGTCATAACAGATATAAGTATAATTAGAATTATCGACTCTGCTCCGGGCACAAAACGGAGATAATTCGAGCAGCTGGCTTGCCGTAATAATTGACGCAATATCCGCATACGATAACCGAATCAATGGAAGCGTAATTGACTTGTGGTTGGGACGGCATCGAACCAATTAGTTTCGCCCGGATCGAGCCTCTTCCCAGCCAAGTATTTTATTTTTCTTCCAATCCGTTATTCGAGCTGCGAATAAAGGAGAGTCTATCTTCTCGTGATCGAAAATCATTCCACTTCCCCGTTCTCTCTCCTTAATTTACACAACGTTACCAAAAAAAAAAAACGATTTGTAAAAAATGCGATACACAAAAATAAAAGTGAACGGATGGCATTCCCCTTGCTTCCACTACCCTCACATCGATTTGAAATTTCCACTTTTAATGAGAATTGAAAGCGTGTTACGTGGAAATGTTAATTAATGAATAGTCGATTCTACGTTATTTTTGTTGTTTGTCATAAAACTGATGTAAACTAAAATTTCAAAAGAAGAATTTGAAAAAATCTGTTATAAACTGAAAAAATCGTACAATTTAGAAAAAAAAATTGAAAAAAATGTAGAAAAATGAAGAAAAAACTAAAATGTGGAAAAAAATGGGAAATATCTGGAGTATGAGACATACCAACGTACGTACTTCACACCTCGAAGCAAAAGGCTCTTCGAAATTGTTTTCGCGCGAGAGTGAGTGAACTTCAAGGATTGAAAGTGCTAATGAAAATATAAGACATCGTGAGTGCATTCAGAAATTGTTGTTCGCCGTCAAAGAGTCAAGAGACGGCTGGTAGGGAAATTCCGGAGGGTGAGTGCTCCGCGACGTGTGTATACCTGGGGCAACGATAACCCGATGGGCGACTAGAAAATACACGCTTCGACGGTGATGCAAAAGGGGCCGAAGAAGGGCCCGGATGGTAGAGATGAGATCAAAGGGAATTATAAAACGGGCGAAGCGTGTGCAACCATGCGAGGTACTACACGAGCCTTCCGATCTCGTACAGAATGAGTTCGCCTCGAGAAACTACCTCGTATTTTACCTAGAGATTAGTCGACTTGCAGGTTCAAAACCGAACTCGTCCACGAAACCGCCACGAACTACCAAATTTTTTGCTTTGAATTGTAAATCATGGATTGAACAAACGAAACGAAATTCTTTCAGATTCGATCACTCGCGCCATATGATTGTCGCGTGTACTTTGTCAGTTCCAAAAGTATCGCATTTTCTAGACCAGAAGTTTAGGCTACTTTGATGACCCACGAATCATGGTTTCAAGAAAAAAACATCATTTTTGAGATATAAGTTAGACAATTGAAACTTCCTGTAAACATTTATTTGTTCTTAGTTTGTTTTATTTGTATTAAAAAGTATTTTAATTTGTTGTTTAAATAATGTGCCAAGTTTCATTTGAAAATATGAATAATCCGGTGGAATACGTTTCAAGGTAAGAAGTTTAACGATGCAATCTAATAGATTTTAATCTTCTAAGCTCTTTTACGAGAGATCTTTAAACAATCCTTTGGTCTGGAATAAAAAAAGAATGCCCTCAAAAGAATCCTAAATCATTTCTTTGTTGAAAAAACGGCCGTTATTAAAGGTAATAACTAATGAGAAAAATTATCCGAAAAAATCATCTCGATTGAAACAAAACTACTATTAGAACAGTACACTGAACAAAGGTGCAAAAATTGTGTTATTCCGTTAGTTAAATATCGAGAAATTGTGTTCACTACATGGAACGATATAATCTCGAGCGAAACGCGTTCAGTGCTTAACAATTTTATTGCAATCAAAAGTTTACGTAAAATCTACGATACGTTCAACATAACTTTGTACTTTCCTCTTCAATTTAGGTTGCTTAAAGCGACGAGTAATTTTTTTTTAATTTTCACACTTCCCCAACTTTTCAATCTTTTCATCCCGATAGAAAAGTACAAAGATTTATAAATAAAAAAAGAAGAAAAATATTTAAAAAAAACACAAAGTATCGCCTTTTTGTATCTTCGGAAACATTGGGATGAAAAGGTAAGTAGAGGCAAAAGCTCGAAGTTTATCGTGCAACACTAAAAGTCTCAAAAAGTTTCGAGCTAGTAGTAGAAAAGTTGTATCGAACGGTCGTCATCTTAATTATGTGGAAACCGTCAAAACGCAAAGGCTCCTTCTGTTCCATCCACGCCCGAGCCATCCCTCGTCAAGACCCTCAACACCCTCGGAGATAAAAAAGTTCCGAAACATAAAAGCGGTAGATAGGAGTGGTGAAGAAAAGTTTGCCACTTCGCAGTCTTCGTCAATCCAACGCGCTGAGTAAAAATGTTTTTTTTTTCTTTTTGCTCCTATTATTTTTATTTTTCTTCCCGGGCTTTTTTCCCCGCGGTAACTCGTTATCGCTGTAAGCTTCGAACTTGCGTTACTCCCGTTTTTCATTCGTTATTCTAAAGCTCATTTCGGGAGGTGACGCTGCTCGAGATAAATTTGGCTTGTCAAACGAACCCTCTTTATATATGCAGAATAAAGTTTCAACCAACGAATTTATCCTCTGTAGATCAAGAGCTGCTATCGCGTTTTTTCAAAGGCCAACCTTTGTAACGTCTCATTATTGACTGATCGAAGCTGATTATAGAAATAATTTCAAGTCTCACATTTTCTCTGAAAACAATGGTGTATTAAACTGAAATAAACTATATACAATAGTTAAGTACAGTGAATATTCTCCTGTTCCAAAATACCTGCGTCCAATCTCGAAAACTGAATTCTCAAATTTTACGTTCAAACAAAAATGTGATCCAGTAGTGATGTTCGGTCGTTTTCGACAGCTCGCAAGCTGTCGAATTGTTTGACGAAAATTTCAATTATTAACAGGCTACAAAAAAATGATAGTTCCAGGCCTAAACTTGATATTTGAAATTACTTTTCTTTCAGGACGGAATATCGTAAACCAGATTAAAAAAAAGCTCCTCTCTCGTCGCAGCTCGAATAATTTTCCTCGCAGAGACAAGAAGAGCACGAGATAACGAACAGAGAAGAGAGCGAGGAATAAAAAACGAATGAGGCAGAGGGCATGCACCATCCACCAAAAATGCCATAAAACTCATCCTTGTCAGTGTACAGGTTTGTCCTGCTAAAAACGAGACGAGCAAGCGAAGACCGGTTGAAAACAGCGGTCAATTGCATTTGGGATCACGATGAGTAAAATTGCCTTGAAGGATCGTATACACTGGACAACAGTGATCAACCGGGCTCGGACATTCCAACGTTTCATTTCCCGTCCCGGCCGCGTCTTCTGCTCCTGCTTTTTTTACGAGGAGACCGGTAATTTCTCTCGTAAAAAGTATTTCCTTATGCACGCCCAGTTCATACAGAATTCACATTTTCCAAGCGTACCACTTTTTTACAGCCCGCATTGTGAAAGAGCAAACCAACCACCAGAAACTACCGAAAGGTAATTTCATTTTTTTTTTCAGGACTCATTATTTCTCAAAATTTTGACATTTTTTCGTCCTAACGATCCACGATGAGCTAGGTAACTTGCATCATCAACGTTGCAATTGGAATAAAAACATAACGCTTCTTGACTAAACGTTCAACAATGAGAACAACGAGTGATCAAACCCTTTCCACCTGATAAGAAAAAATGAATTGTTTCGCCGTTGATTAAAAAAAAATACGTGCTCATTATATTTCGACGAAGAATAACATATCCGAAAATGAATGAAAACCGGGAATCCCCTCTCGGAGAGAAAACGATTCCCTCGTGAGTAGAACTGGGCAAAATCGAATGAAAGCGCGAGGAAAATCATGAAGGTGAAAAGACAATCTCAGAGCAAAAAGAGCTTTACCGTCTTCGACCAGTTTGCTTCCACGCTTTCATCCGTACTGCCCGGCTTTCGTTTCGAAACTTTTCATTTCGATTAGTTGATTAACCTTTGTACAAAATGGAAATTTGGCATGAGAAACTTCTCGTAACTAACAACCGTACGTTATAAAGTGCTGACCAAGAGAGAGAGAGAGAGAGAGCGAGAGAAACAGCTCTTGGAATCTTTCTCTCCGACATTATTCAATTCCTACAGAGATATGACAAAAGTATACGATTTTTTGTCCAAAGTGCTTTTCAAGTGGTGAAGATTGAAACGATTCTCGCGGCTCTGAGAATCATTTTCTTCCGTGTTTTCTCCTACCTCTCACTCCCTCCGTTTCTACTTCCCCGTTCTTTTAACCTATAGGAAATGGAGCGAGAAAATCCGTGGGGAAAAAAAGGGGGCAGAAATGGGTGTTGCAGTCTGGCGACACAAGATTCGCCCTGGAAGTGCGCAAGTGCATGAACTTCACAAGCAGCTTTAAAAGGTGTAAAAGTTCTTCGCAACAAATCGATTTCCCTCCCTCGAGTTTCTCCATTCGGTCAAAACGTATCCGAGATTTTTTTTTTCAGAAAGATTGTACCGACGTACGCGCGATTTGGAAGTTTACGAATTTTTGGAAAATTGCTCGACGTCGCACCGCCCAAACGGAAGAAAAAGCGGTTTTTACGTCTTTTCGTTTTTTTTTTTTTTTTAATGAGGAGATAACATCTGATGGACCTCGTACGGATCGCGGTCTGCTTCAGGGCCTTCATAAGACCAGAGTCCACGGGACTCCGTAACTTCTGATTAAACTCGTCGCAACGCACCAAACAGTGGGCCATTACGTATGACATTGCCAGTCGACAAGCTGGAACAGCACGAGCTCTCCGTAGTTCCATGATGCAGAAAGAGCAGTCAAAGCCATAATCGCGTATGCGGCCACGTACCATAACGTATTACGGTGGTATACGCGAGGAACCGTCAGAGACGTCTACGAATCCTGTGCATTACGCGCGACCGCGTAAACAAACCACGCGTACACGCCCCGGTATTAATACAAACACGTGTATACGCACTGCGGAATAAGTTAGTGAATGATTTATATTCCCAGCATCCTCGCTGTAACTGGTTTGCTCCGAGGGGGTATGATTAAATCCCGAACACACACAATGTCTGACTCTTCAGGAATTATTCCACTTCGCGATCCATTCGCGTTTCTTTTCTCATATTAATGACATTTTAGTGAGCATAATTGCGTATTCGCGTAACTGTACGATTTAAAAGAAGCCATGCAAATGTACAGTTACAAGCTTAATTCGTTGGGCAATGTTGGAGTATAACTGGTGGATGTTAAAAAATTGGGGATTTGTAATTTTTGTAGGATAATAGATTAATCGATTACGAATGATTTATTTAATAATTCAGTGCCTATAAATATATGAATTTAAAAGGGTTGCTCGATGCAAAACGACTGAATCTAAAACGCTGCTCATTCTGAAAATATTACATCAAAATTTAGGATCGAGTGATCTGTTAAGCTAAGTTTTAAGTCTACTTATAAAATAATGAAAAATTGTTTAATTTTTCGTTATATGATATTCCCCTTTTTTATTCTTTTTTTATGTTCCTTTTCACCTTTTTCTGATAAAAGAAATTTTCGCTCATTTATCAAAGAATTTTCGTATTCAATTTCCAAAGATTGTTCCCGAGTAAACTCTTCAGCCAAATGAGAAGCTTATCGTTAATATTTATACTACGGGCCAGGGGCGAGTTATTTCTCCATGGTAATCACTGCATAGGTCGGGCATATTAAACCACGAAACGTGTAGTATATCCAGCATCGCATAATCGATGAAACACTCTCAATCGAAAATGTTAATCCGCCGAAAATAGCCTTAAATTTAATACATATTGATATCGCATTAATGTTGTTTTCGAACTTTCATAAACGTTAATATTGGTATGCAAGAACTAGAATGCTGTTGCTTTTTGTCATTAATTTATGCTTTGTATTCAGAAATAAATTAGAGGTTAGGGAAAAAAAACATTCGAGAAAGATTCTCGCAATTTTCTCTTCCCCAAGCTTGATGAATTTTTTCCTGATTTTTAATTTCATTAGCCAGAAATGGCATTGTTAAGTCTTCGTACTTAAAATTCAGTTTATGATTGAATAGAACCACCGAAGCTCTCGGAATCGCGTGTAAAATATGATCACGAACGAGCTATAATTGCTACCAATCCTCCGACGATAAAATTATATACATTTCTCCCTCCGTTGTAAGAGTAAAAACATAACTACACCGCGATAAACGCGCAACAACCCCCACAATTTTAAATGTACCATTTACGAGGAGCTTTCCTTAGTTCGTAAAAGTCGTAAAATACTGCTATCCCGAATTTGGCAATTCCTAAGGGATGAATTTATCAGAAGGGTGACAGGAGGAAGAACGCTTATTTTTTTCTCCGATTATACCTCGAATGGTAGCGAAGCGACGACTGATCGCGGTGTATTACGACTCTTCGGACTTTTAGAAGAACCTAAAACTATCCTTGTATCCTCCATCGTTATCAGCAT
Source organism: Ophioninae sp. A BG-2022a (assembly GCA_030523105.1). Classification (NCBI taxonomy): domain Eukaryota; kingdom Metazoa; phylum Arthropoda; class Insecta; order Hymenoptera; family Ichneumonidae; species Ophioninae sp. A BG-2022a. The sequence continues at coordinate 13,523 of JAPYZI010000684.1, forward strand.
ATAATTATTATCAAAATAAATAATGAAAATAGAATGATGAGCAAAGAATTACAGGGAACACAATTATATTATTACATTCAATTATTTACAGCTTTCACAAACCAAAAATATTATCTTTTAATAATGCCAGATTTCATATTCGGGAAATGTCAATTATCAGCCGAAGAAAAGATTTTGTGTTGTTTCTGATACGCTTCATAAAAAAGTCCAATTAAGTAAATAAAACGAGGCAAGCCAAGCTTCGTAAAGTCGAAAATTCTCGATCGCACTTCCCCACCGTATTGTACCGAATTTAAAGCTAGACAAAAACATGTAAAACAATTTTTGACACGAAGGAACGTTCGAAGAGCTATTATTCAAAGTCACGTGTCTTCGGGGAAGCGAGATAAAGTTGGAGCTCGAAGAACCGACTCTCCGACGGTAAAGTATAACGGAAAGTGATTTAACACCGCAGGGATGACTGATTAGCCGGGAACGTTAGTTTGGGAAAGACCACGCGAGAAGATGCAATTTCTGAGGGGTTCTTTCGTGGTAAACGGGGCAAAGGGGTAGTTTGCGTAATGTCAGTAACCGCCAGAAATATTCCATCTCAGTTGAACGCGTATGTAAAATAGGGGTTGTTGAAATTGGATTGGGGGTGCAAGCGGAGATGAAAATACATAGGGCTAATGTCATTTCTCTGTCTACGAGCTCATCATACTAAACGCTACTGAAATGACATCGTTCATCGCTCGCTCACGTTGGCAGACGTCTCTGCGAAGTTTCACCAACCAACCACTCAAAAGGACACCTCGCTCGTCAGGTCTCACGCCCCTTCGAATAGACACATTTAACGGTGTCCCAAATTTCCCGTACCGTGCAAACTTCCCTTCGCAATCATTATGCGTCTGATGTTTGTCCCCGTATGCTCAATGCCGTTCGTTTATACCTCGCAAAGATCGAAACGGTCATAACGATTGAGATAGAACTTGAACGCAGGACCGATATTCCTCACCCGGAATACGAAAGAGAAAAAATAATCGCGCGAGATTATTTTCAGGCGGACGAATATTCAAAAATTGCCACAATTATTACGAATTTTGAGAGTGATGGTTGTTGATAGAGTAATAATGAAATTGACTTAATTCCATTAATGAATTCCAATAATAATAGAATGACGGGAATGGCATTTTTTCAGAAAATAATTGGGTAAGTAAATAAATTTAGAAATTAATTAATGTGAAAATAATACGCTAAATAAATAATCATAATAGAACAAATAATAATGTTTACATTAATGAATTTAATAATGAATGAATGTAAAAACAATCCATTAAATAAATACGAAAACTTCTGCTCTCTTCTCAACCTAATAAGGAAAAAAATTAACTATTATTTTCTGTATCGGTATCTCCTGTTGTTCCATTCCCAAAATACCATTATTGCAACTCAACATAGTTAGGAGGAAACAGAAGCGAGTTGTGAAATTTAAAAAAAATACGCGTGAAGAATCGAAAGTTGAACATCGAACAATAAATCGTGCTTTGTTGTGCCTGACAACGGGCTATTTTTATATGCATTGGGTAGCAGAAAAAAAGGCTTGTTAATGAAATTTCAACATTGCTGTTCCGGTCTTTATATGCCTCACAAATCTTCCTCCATGCGGAAGCTGACATTGATCAATATACTTGTCCATGTATACCAAAGTTCGCGAACCGTAGGGAGAACGACGTCGCAATGGGCCAATGGGATTGCAGATATGTTCAATTTAAAATTTCCGTTCCTCCAAATACCATCATTTTTTTATTCCGGTAAACAGACGACGAGCTTTTACGAATTATTCCTCTCAACTTCTAAAACACATCAATGACTAATCTTCATTGATAAATTTACGATTGCGATAAATGTAATCCTGAAAATAATTATCGAATACTGAAATGGACACAAATTAGTAATGAACAATTTAATAATTTACAAGTTACGGTTATTTTACGATTAATTAACACTTAGAAGTATTAATTTTCCACTTTCAATAATAATAGAAGTAAAATTGGATAACATTGGCAAATGCTGTGATTTTGTCAGTGACTGTACATCTATTTCAACTGCCCAATAAAAAGATCCGCCAATTTTTGTATTCAATCAACGAATTAAGGTCACATTATTATGAATAATTATTCCAAAGGGAATAAGTTGACTTTTCTAATGATAGCTGATTAATTCACAGTTCTATTCTACAAAGACAAGAAGTCTACTTAAAACTTAGCTTATTCAGGTCCATTCATTTAAAACTGAACGCAGCCGATCCATTAAATTTGCAATTCATTAACGTCCGCAGAAGCTATACTTCCCATAAACAACCGTGGTAAAGTCATATGTTTATAATAACTAAATTAATAATAGAAAAATTCGAAAAGAATTTATTTATTTTTTAGAATTCCTGAAATTGTCAACAATGTTGGTGATGTTTTTAATATTCACCCAGTAATACTGTAAATTACAGCGTCCCTTTTTTCTCGCTCCGTTTACTTTATTATTTATCTCTCTCTTGAGGCTCTACTTAGCTTCGCTTCGCTCGGTTCGTGCATCGCTTTGGCATCTCTTCCCTTTGTGCATCCGCACACCGACTCACTTTCGACGTGTACACAATAAGCGCATGCTTGGCAACGTATTACCACGTCTAGCTTGCCAGAATTCGCTAGAATTATGGACCTTGTCAAAGAGAGCATGGTACACGACGAAGAGAAGCTCGAATTAACGCCATTAAAATCCATTTGACAAGTGCCCTCCGAATATCAGAGCAAGATCGATCTCCCTTCGATGACAACATCAGGAAAGACCAATAACGAGAGGTCCGATAGTGCCAATGTCCACTAGAAACCTTCTCTACGAGCCAGCAGTAAAGGCTGGACTTGCTCAGACACGTTCCTTTGCCATTCGGTTAAATTATAAATTTCCTAAAGACAATTGTCCATTTTCCGAACTGCAATTTTTGTTTAATGAAAATTCCTCGTCTCGAAATTTCGGTTCACGGAAAAATCGGAAACTGTACAGTAGAAAAATATCAAAAAGTACTAAAATAACGATCCAGATTTTCCAAAAACTTGTCGAATTAATCACGTGGAATGTGGCTGGAAGCTATCTTCAGCAACGTCAGGTAACCGTGGTAAGACAACGAGGAGGATCGCCCTGGATTCGGAGATACGAAGCTTGCCCGAATTGGACAACGGTCTGCTGAGCAAGATTGGCGTCTACAAGTTGAGCCGACCCATCTTTGAAGGACAATTCACATGCATTTCCACCATGATTAGCCAGCCCCAGGGCTGCCTCTGCAACTCCCAGTTTAATTCGGTACACCGATACTCATCAACAGGCTATATCAAGGGAACCGAAGAGAAATCTAGCCGGGCTTTGACACACCGCCCTTGTAATGGTCAAGAAACAGCATCAATTATTCGTTAACGGAAGTATGGCCCTCGAGCTCTCTCAGCGATCCGGTCTTTATCTCCTCAATCGTGACGAACTTCAGTACTTTCATGACTCTTTTTAGTTTTAGCAACGGAAAAAAGTCACGGAGTTCTAAGTCCGATGAATATGGTAATTGAGGCATGCTTACGGTGTTGTTTATCGTCACAATAATCACGAAGAAGCAACGACGCGCGAGCAGGTGCATTATCGTATTCGATAGCAACAAATTGCCAAGCACACCAAAACGCGTCTAACCTTGGTATCTATCAAAAACAAACGAAATATGCAAAACTGCTGAGAATGTCAACACATATTGGGATGTGTACCAGTATAACAATGAGAACACTCGAACGTACGTAGCCGGCGAAATTTGAAAAGACAACTTATTTTTTTAATCAGCCTCTTATATGTTGAAAACTATCGTGAAATTTCTACAATTCTAGTAAATTACGATTACACTGGGAACGCCACGGAATTGTAATTCAATTATCTAAATTGAATAACAAATGCCTGGTTCTTTACAATTTTCTATAATTTCGCGAGGATTGTTGGGAAAGAAACGATGTTTGTGGAGATTGACGAATTATTCAATCCCCGCGAGATCGCGAAGTAATGTTTCGGTGACAAGCTCGGAAGAGGGATTAAAAAGCGTCGCTGAAAGACATTGAGGAAAGAGTGCGGCGAGAGCGATTCTGGTAAACTATCGCCCGCCCTTAAGGAAGACGGCGTCGGGGCGGCGCGTGAGATCGATCGATCCCATCGTCCGGCCAATGAATCAAGTCGTCGCGCGAGGAATGATCGCGGGAGATGAGAAACGAGATTTCTCCGGACCTGCAAACCTTCACCCCAAACCGTTTCAACCCCATCGTGCCATCACGGAAAGTTTTTTTCGTCGTCCTCCTCCTCCTCTTCCAGCCCCTTACAAAAGTAAGGCGTTGCAACTTTTCTACGTCGTCGACGACCGGAACACGTCTGGCGACGTTTTCTATCACGGATTCTCGTCCACCAACCATTTTTCTCAAGGGAAATGGAAGCCCTACGAAATTGAACAAACGAAGTTGCAACTTGAATGATCTTGGGACTTTATGAAACGAGCATGACCGAAGAATCCAATTCAATTATATACCCAACCTGAATTCACCTGTAAGGTCAATTTATGAAGACCCCACAGGGACGTCGAACGACTACTTTGCCACTCGAAAGTTTCACCTCAATCAGCTACTTCTCGATCGTCTCGAAAAAGCTTCATTTTCGTGGAAATACCGAGCTAACTCTTCGACCAACTTTTGGAGCCGGAAAGATTGAGCTCCATTAAGTTTTTTTCCAAAATCTAGCTTCGTTCAGCTGGGGAGATGGGGGTGGTAAAAAATAGCAATGCTGATGGTTGATAGTGGTTTTTCTCTCATCCATTTATTATCCCAAAGTTGAATGTCACTCTGCCGGGCGTGGCAAAAAATAATTCTTTCAAAAGCTCAAAAAATCCATCTTGATCCTTGATTTCCCTTTCGGATGTGTTTTTTTGTGTCGCAAACTCGTTCAAGTATGAACGACACTAGTGTTCTAGCAAAACCTATACACACGCGTTCCGATTTTTTTTCGCCGAGATTCGATCTTTTGTCCGGACGCAAAAACCCCAGGCCGCCTAATACTTTTGGCCAACCCTGTATCTACAATGTGACTTTTTATAGCATCTTTGTTTTGCGCGTGTTTTAAGGGTTTTGCGTGCTCGTTTTGTAGGTTAATAAAATATGACTTTCAATGGTTTTCCAATACGAAAGTTACTTCATATCAGTGTGCTGATATGAAGTAACATAAAAATCAACGAAGTTATACGTTGAAACTAAAAAAAAAACAAAGAAATACGAGTAATATTAAATGCTAGCGAAATAAAAACGGACAGACATGGAAAGCCTGTAGAGGAATAGATCTTCTTCACAGACGACGAGGCTACAGGTGATGCGTTTCCGCATTATGGGGTAACAGACCGCGTCAACGGTGACTCATGTTTCACGAGAGGAATATCACGTTATACTGCCACGATCTCCCCATATCGTTTCGTGCAGTTTCCTGTTGCTCGTCATCAAATGACACAGAGTACAGAATGATACTCATCTGACCGCAACAACGGGAGGTAGAAATATGTGGAACGTGAATTTGACTGGTAATAGTAGAAGAACTAAAAGCAGGTGGGTAGTAACAAGCACTTGGTGAATTTCCTATTATATATAAAGAGAAAACGGAATAATGTAAAGCCAGAATAAGTAATGTAATGGAGAATGAAAAATAAGGACAAACAACCCTTTTATGAAGCATTGTTCGAGAGCTCGTAGAAAGGGAGAACGATATTAATATTGGACAGAGAATGTAGCTTGAGGGTGCACAAAAGACGGGAGGATAAGAACAAGATCGATGGATTAGTGACACCCCTTTGTCCCGAAACTCTTCAACTACCCCTTATCACAACCCTCTTATATCTTGGTCCCGATTTACCTCGATTTTCTTCAAAGGAGTAGCAGCTCGATCCCTTTCTTACCCTAAGTCAAACCCTCCCACTAAAAGCTACCCTCACTTCGGATGAACCCTGTCCCTACGACTTTTCCACGTAAGGGCTCACTTGCTACTGTGATAGTGATTTTTTTCGTCATCTTTTGAATTTTCAATGTGCTATCTCGGTTACTAATAAAATATTGATTGCCATTTGTTGGGCTTACGCATGAATAAGAGATGAAGAAGGTGGTGGATTTAGCGATAATTTGCCAATTTTGAAAATATCTTACAAATATAAAGAACGATAATCGATAAGGATTCGCGTAAACCAAAATGTAAATTATTATGATAATCGCATTTATTGATTTTTTTTTACTTCGATGTTTGTTAATGCTTCGATGCATCGAGATATGACTCTTGGTAATGAATATGCCGTGATAATACCGTACGATTAAAAATTCCAAAAGGGCTGATGATGAAAATATAGAATACGTCAAAAAATATGTAAAAATTTGAATATATGAATATTTCTTGAATTGAAGATTTTAATTAAAATAAATACTCATCGTTATCCGTTACCATTATCAATTACATCAATCTTTATCATCAATCGACTCTTCACCATTGAAAAAATTCACCCGTTTCATAAAAGTGTAAAATTCCGTTACCGATTTTATAATTGCATTAGTTTCATGAACGATCGTTTTCCATCGCTTCATACATATTGCCAATGATACAATACATTCGACGCTTAAAAAAGACAACCCGCTCCAATTCGAGCGCACCAGCAAATTGAAACGTAAATGTGTGGAAGTGATAATTGTTTTTTTTTTTTCTTTTTTCCTCGCGTACGAGAGAAGATATAATATCCGCACTGTACAAGTCTGAAAGCGTACAGAGACAATACGAGATATGAATATTCGTTGTACAGACGAGAAAGACAACGATTCTGTACAGTTGTCGGAAGCGGTCTAGGTCGAAAGTGGAATATTAATCAACTCACCATGACAGTTCTTCGCGAGCACGAGACACAGAGACTGAGGGTTGTGAACGCACGTTCCAGGTACTCGCTGTCACTCGAGTCAACGTAATCCTCACGAACTGCGCCACTGGTAATCCCTATTTTGAAGGGTAATCTTCCCTCTCTCTCTCTCTCTCTCTCTCTCTCTCTCTCGCTCCTGATCCACTCATTGTCAACCCCCTAGAATATTCAAATTCAATTTTATTCAACATTCCGCGAAACCCCGGAATAATGATAAACATGATTAACGTAACGAGATTACAATTGAAGACACGCGAGAGAACAGAATGACGAGCGTTCCATCGTAATAATTTTGTTACTGATGAAATTTATAGCGGCGATCATAAGCCCAAACGTGTCGAGAGCTTAAAAAAAAAAAAAGAAAAACGAGAAAAGAAACACTTATCATTTCACGGAGAGGACAAAAGTACGATTTAGATATTTTGTAAGTTCCCAAAACGGCAAACTCAACTCCGCGACTGTAATATTTCTTTTTTAATTATTTCCAACCCCTTTTTTTCGTCATCTCATCCCTGTCATGAAGAAGATAGGAAGAAGTTCAATTGGCAAGGGTAATACATCAAAACTCGCGAGGATATACGTTCGAACTAAGAAAATAAAAAAGAAGCTTTTCGTGGGAGAAAATGTTGGGTTTGTCGGTAGAGTAGCTAATCACCTCTTAAGGTGCCTTTCAACCCTCTTCATCTCGGTACTAGATGATTAAAGAACCGGGAAACTTCAGACATGATAATTAACTGTCTCGACATCGTTCAATAATAGTTCGACCTTTTATTTGCACGAGAGCTTTTTCACCCTTAATGGAAAGGACGACTAACCACCCCCCTCCCTCTATCCGAGTCCAAAGATATTTTTGTGCATTTGTAGTGCCTCTTTTAATATGGAACCTTTATTACACCCTGACTTTTGGATGGGAGCCAGTCTGGCTCGCCAACCCCTTTCATCCCTCCTTTTCAACCTCTCGCGTCTCTCACCCCGACTAGACCTCGAAACCGCTCAAAGATATTTACGTTAGTGGCGGTTGGCACATTCACCCACGCTTTTGGAGGTGAAACACGTCAGAGCCGCAACTCCCTTTCTCACCCATTCCCTTCAACCCCCTCGGAGCTCCGCGAGCTTACTTTCCCTCATTTCAGGTTGCGCCACCAGGTGTTCGAGTACCCAGGTGGCCGGAAACCCCCGAGAAAATGGCAATTTAATTTTCCGTTTGATTTTCTCGCATTTTTTTTTATTCCGCACCTTTCGATCCGCGGGCTAGCTACGCTATCGAAAAATCGTTATGGCGTTACCAATCTCTCTTTTCCTTTTTCTTTTTCTTTGTTTTTTTTTTTTCGATCCCCGCTTCATTTCTCGGTGATCCGCGGGATTTTCCTATTCTATTCCTTCTCAATTTTCCGGCGTCTTCGATCATTTTTATTCGGAAACTACCCCTGCGGAAAACGGTACGCGAACGGAAGACCAACGACTATTCATCATTCTTTATCGATTCAGACCACCCGTTCGACCCATCGGACCAACCTAACGAGCGTTTCAAAGTTCTCACAGTTTTTGCATTATCCCCAGACCCATTGAGTTATTATTATCGAAAGTTTCATATCGCCACGTCAAATATCGTAAGAGACCAGCCCCTATCAAAAAGGACGAATGAAAAATGAAACGTTAATGAAAAACTATGCAGCCTGTAAACACTCCTTTCAATCGCTTTCCTGCGATAATTCGTGATTGAAGGTTAGTTGGTCGTTGAAGGGAGGATGATGGCCCAACGAAATATTGTCATTATTTTTGTCAGTCGGACGCTGACTCGAAATTTGTAACAAAAGGTAAACTGGAATGTTACGAAATTGCAGTTACTTTTTTTCACCTGATTAAAAAAATATTGGGCATAATTACAGATTCGAAAGCTTTAATTTTTCATCAAAAGGTGATCGAAAATTTGTAAATAATTAGTTAGGTACTAAAATAATTCATCGTATAGTATTAAAAATCAGTGTTTATTTTATAATCGGGTATTTAGTTCACTCGAATTTTTGTACTGGAATTGCAAAATAAATTTTATTTGTACGTTTGTGCAGGGAAACATAAGTAAAATTCTTTATTTTTCATTATTCTTTATTTTTAGTTCCTGCGTGTTTTTTAAGGAGGTTTTTTTCATATGGAAATAATTTATTACCAATAATGATCTATTTTTTGGTAATTCTCACGTGAAAGACTTTTTTCATCATGTTCGATGGAAATGTTTTTTTCAATAATCTTCCACGGTTACCCTATCAACTGGCGGATGTACATCGTGATTTGCCGATGAAAATGGCGCCAATTCGAGACGGTACGTCGTTCCGTCGTGTAGAACGACGGAACCACCTTGTTGCTGATTATCCGCGCTGTCGGGAGTGATCTCGAGACGGAAATTGGTCCAGAGCTCAATTGTGTGTATTGCTACGTTCGTCTCTCCGGATACAGAACGTTCGTTGCAAGCTATTCGCGTCTACAAGCTTGGATGGATTTACGATCGACACGGGCGATAGCTACCCTCAGCCAATATGTCCAAACATCCTTGACGTGATTAAGATCAAATTGACGAGCTATAGAGCTTGGCCAATTTTCCCATTTCTATCGTTTTTTCTTGAAGATCAACGAAACAAAAAGAAAAAACAATGTTTGGCTTGAAGAAAGAGACTTCTTTCGAATATTTTAAAAATATTATTTACCGATTTCTCAAAGCGAATGGTATAATAAAAATGGAAATTCTCATAATTTGGCGAATCTAGAGGGAACCCTTTTTACTAATTCCCTATTTCTTATGATTACGTTATGTTCAGCCTTGCGGATAGCTAATATAATAATAAATTTGCGTTTATAAATATTCAATTTTCGCTGTCGATATCTATATATTGAAAATCAATATACAAGGTTTTTTAACAAAAATAAAGTGAACTTGCACATTTCCCGGGCTAAGTATAATCGATTTTTTATTTTTTGTTTTATTATGTTGGTACCCGTGTCCCCGACATGTATTTACGTGATCAGTCATCTTGAATACTCAATTAGTTTTTTATAGACGCATGGCTAAACGTGTTGTGGTATGTTTGGCGATTTGTTTGCTATCAAAAACGATAATGCACCTGATCACACATATTTGATTGTTCGTGATTGTTTTTGGCAAAAATCAGTGGTCGCAATGGAGGTTAGCTTCTGGTGGAGTATTGAACAGAAAAAAAGATATGGTGGAACGGGGACGAAAGATGGGGGAACAGGGAAGAAATATGGAGGACATTTAAATAGAGAGAAAAAGAAAGGGGACAGGTAGAAAGCGCTAACAGCGCGAGCTAGTGAGGAAGCAATCAATACAATACCACATGGAAAATAACTAATGTAATATTATAACGTAAAAAATTATCGAACTTTAAATTTTCACGATTTTTAAATATCCATCCCGTAATATATTAATCAACTCCAGCAAAGAGTAGAAACACGATTCGACAAAAACTGAAGGCCGCGTTTCCTTTCGACGGCTTTGAAGCCTTTTGCCATCTGAACATAACTAATTCAAACAAAGTCAGCCGGCTGAGTGATTTTAAAGATTAACCAACAGCGAGGTCGAGAGTTAATCCTGGCTAGAAAAATGGAAGACTGCGCTTTACTTCGGAATTTTTATCCTCTCCGAGCAAGAGTAATTGAAACGAATTGAGTCCACCAAGTGGACTGAATATTTAGTGTACTGCGGACTCCACCGAGAAATTTTCAAAAAAAGAAAAACATTATCTCCAAAAAAAGTGACAACTGAGTGGAATTCGTTGCACGCACGAAAGAAGGAAAAAATTGATCGAAAAATGTTCCCAAATTCCATGGGGATGATGGAAATATTAAAACTGATAAACCGACACCTCGTCAATGAAACATTGGCTATGTATCACTTCTGGTGTAATAAAGCGCATGACGGTGGAACGGAGAGAAAGTTCGTCTCGAACTTTCGACATTCTCGCGTCGTCCCGCGCGTTCAACAGAAATTTCGACTTTTTAATCAAGCTAGCGGCAAACCATCAATCATTCGTCGATCCCCCGCGATCCATCATTCAGAATTTGAATTTATGCTTCCCCAAGCAATGGGGGAATGGCATTTGTGGATCGAAAGCTTAAAAAGCACCTCAGAAGGGGTCTAAAAAGCTCCCTAAGCTGGTCGTTTTCCTTGCAACCCTCATTTACTTCTATCATTTCACGGAAGTAAAACCAACACCGTATATTCATTTTTACATCATTATAACGTCACTTTTATCTTTATATCGATCGAGCTATAACGATACGTAAAAAATTCGTATTCAAAATATTTGTATAAAATGTATTTATAAATATTTATTCGTATTTAAAACACGCACTCAAAATATTTGAAGTTTTCGATAACATTTTGTTCATTCCTTCGAGAAACTAAAAATTCAAGGAATAATTGATTTCAATGAAAGTTCCGAATTGTTCTTGGTTTGAATTCTTCTCCCCTTGTTCCCGCCGGCATTGTTAAGTCTTTATCAAAAATATAAAACCGGCATATCGCATTCTTTGGTTGATTAATCGCAGCGATCCTTTCGGAGAATATTTGCAATTCACAAGCCCCAAGGTAAATAATTTCAAGCAAAATTTTAAACGTTATTCATGACCCATTGTAAAACGTATACCCCCTCGGTGTATACTTTTTTTTCATCTTTCGTTCACTCGACTTTGGATACTTTTGTGAAAATATGTCGTGCACGAGGGAGAAAAAGGTACGAGCAGGTACGTCGTCGTTTAATCTCCCTCGCTTTGCCCCTCCCCGCCGCTCGACCATAATCCCTACGAGCAGCTTGCAGTGTGTATTCGGGCATTGGGGACCATTCCAGTCTGTATATATTATTTACGTGTATCCATCCTCTCACGCCGGTATGTTTTCGAGCCAGTCCTCGAAGTAAAAGCATTCGCGAAGCAGCGCGTTATTTCGTTCGTGGCTCGAGCGATTCTCGTGCCCCATGGATCGAAGCGTCAAAACGAGACTTTTTCATCAGTACCACATAATAAATCATCAAATTGTAATGATCTTCAAAATAATTCCCTTAAACATGTGCTGTTAATGTATAATCGCCTAATCAAATTGTTCAAACATTTCACATTCGTCGCTACACTCGTACGAGAGACTTTAACTATACGAATTTCATAACTCATTTTTTTCACGAATATCACTTTTCGTAATTGAATCATTATTTTGGAAGATTATACAATGGTGGTTTTTATGGCATTGGGGTTGGAATAGTTCGACACCAAAAAGCAAAATCAAAGAATCACCTTTTTTATGAACTATTTTTTTTATAAGAAATATTTTTATTTTAATATTTTATTATTATTATATTATTATCATTATACTGTTATTATATATTAATATAGAATATAATAACGTAATATAATTGTTACTATTAAAATAATATAACAAATAAAACATATTACAATTATATTATGTAATTATTCTAATATTCCTGTTGCTTATCATTATTAATATTATATAGACTTAATATTACTATTATTATTATAAAAAACATACATGTTTTATTTGATGTAACTCTGCCAAATTAACTTAAAAATATTCGTGTCATATAAATAATAATGTTTAACTTACAAAATCTCGTTTCCGTTATTTCGATGGTTGAAAAAATAACTGGAGGTTCGCATTTGGCTGTTCGTAGGGCGCTGGAGGCAGTGGTGTCTGGATAGCGACCGTGACCTTTTTGGCTCTCGGAAGTTGGATAGGCAAAGTTGGGCCTCGTCCCGCGGATGGGGAAACTGCGCCACTGACGTCAACCAGAGAAAGGCTTGAGACGGTGCGTCAAGTACTCGCGGAGGTACCACTCATAGATGGTCACAATGACCTGCCCTGGAACATACGGAACTTCGTGCACAACCAGCTCGCTGATTTCGAATTCAACACGGATCTCCGACAGATCGCACCTTGGAGCAAGAGTGCCTGGAGTCAGACGGATTTGCTCAGATTACGGCAGGGCATGGTCGGCGGTCAGGTAACGACAAAAATATCCAACTTTTTTTCGTTTCCTTGACTATTCATTTTAACGCAATTACAGAAACTCATAGAATGATAAATAATGGTCCCACTCGGTAAATAATACTCGGGTGACCAACAAAAATTGTACTTTCTAGCAGAAATTTGCTTCTCAGAAAAAAAATCTTTAAATGACGCAAACATGATATTTTCTCTTCGGCAAAATATTTGATAAAAATTTTGAAGATTTTTTGAAATTTTTGAACCCGAACAAAGATCCACTCAGTCCAATTGGTTGCATAAAATCTCGAATCCCTCTCGGCTAGTTAAAAGTTAAAGCGAGTGCGCGCGCTCACTCGCCGTGCTCGGTGACCCCCAATTTTAATTCACCAACGCCATTTTTTCGAATTCTCTTCGGTACAAACGCGTGTTTCCAGTAATAACCGCAAAAGTCGTCAATTAACATTCTCCTTCTGCTGCTATTGGAAATACACGTTCAAGAATATTTGACCTCGTTTGAGGGCGGTACATTTTCAGTACATATATATATATTGTTTTTTTTATTTTATTAGATTCTGTATTCTTCGGTTTATCTTTTGATTCCGCTCAGTCGAGTGTGAGCCTAGGCCATATTTCAAAGAAGCCACTCGACTCTGTCATATTATCAGCCATCTTGTATTATTCCCACCTCGCGCAAACCGTCTCCCCGTGGATTCTTCTTCTCCCTCGAGCCTCGTCGAAAGAAAGTCGAGAGGATTGCACGCAGGCTTCTTTGCAAGCCCGCAAAATATTTTTTCTTCTTTTCAACCGGTATTGTCGTACCGTACGTTTTTTTCTTAGCCGTACCACGCGACCCTAGACCTCCTCGTGATGCACGTTGCGACTGCCAACTTTCCGCGAGCAAGCCCCTCGCCTCCTTCCACAGTTTCTTCAATTTTCTCCATACACCGCTGTCGAGAGCTCGCGTTGTCGATGCAGACATCGATTTTTCCCACTTTCTATCTCCTAACCCAAGCCCCCTCCCCCATCTCTCTCTCTCTCTCTCTCTCTCTCTATCTCTCTAGCTATTGCCTACGTCTTCAACTTTTTTTCATCCCTTTATTTTTTTGCCCATTCCCTTGTTGTTCGTCCCGATACCACCTGTCCACACGTATTTGGAGGCTCACGTACTTTTACCATTTCATCCAATTTTCCAGCGTCGTTCGCTTCCTGAGCCCCTCTTCTCTTGTATACCCACTCGCGTCCTTTCCGACAAGATAAATTCCTTGTAAGAGCGGAATGTCTGCCACAATCCGTATCGCCGATCGCTCTCGATCCGGTTCTTCGCCTGAAATATTAAGGATCTTTGTTCCTCGCTTCTCGACGAACGATACGATCCGGCGCATAACGATGTACACGAAAATTTCACAATTCCGCGATGTGGAAAATTTTGTTTCTTGTAATTCGGAAAATTCTCCCTGATTTTTCATTTCCTAGTGAAAATTATTTTTCGCATGCGCACACTTGCCCGCACTCACTTATTCAAAGTTTTTACCGATCATTAAATCGTAATAAATTCCTTAGACGCATTAACTAATTACGAAATTAACTAACCTAAATTTGAATTCAGACTCCCGGATCACGCTCTTTTTTACCATGGTAGAAAAGTCTACTTTCGAATCGTCCATTTTCGTTTTTTTTTAATAAACAAAAAAATTGCAACAAAAATCTGCAGTGGCTGCAGTTTCCCTCATCATGCACTCGAAATTGTTCCGAAACGGAAAATCCATGTCCGAAGAATTTCCAAAATTGAGAAAAATATTTCCTGACTTGTCTTCTTGTTCTTCGCAGAGGGTGAATAAAATAGTGTTCGTACCGTTGTATAATGGTGTACGTATGTATCCTACATATCGAATGAGACAGTCCGCAGCGGTGCCCTTCTTCTACCTTCTCTTTTCATTCCTCTTTCGTTCCGCATACATAATTCAAGGAAACGTGTCGTATTCCTCGCCATTGGAATACCATCCAATCCATCAGTACAAGCTCAGCGTCGCGTTACCTCTACCAGCCCGAAGAGGAAAAAAAAATAGGAGCGAAGCCTTTGAGCACTCTTCTTACGAAGAGGCATCTTTATTTATTCCATTGAGACATCGAACCCTACACCTTGAGGTATCCACCCTCGAACTATCGAAGAACGAGTATTATGGAAAAGGAACGTATCAAGCGCTTGATCCGATATCATTTTACATCACACCAGAGCGGTAATGTCTCTATGTATTACATGTAGTAAAAAGAAATCAATGATTTTCCGAATAGATGGCTTGGAGAAATAATGTATTTGTTTTTACTACACCTGATATTTGAGCACTCATCCTTTTTCCTCTGTACGAACATATTCAGAGTTTCTTTGAGTTTTCGATTTGAACCCCTTCCTATCGTTACTCGCACTCGGGTTTGCCATTTGCCTCAAATAAGCCCGGCTTATTTGAGGCTTTCCTGATGAGCTCTTGAAAGCTCAAAAACTCTTATCTTTATATTACATTTGAGAGGGATGCCGTCTCAATTTTCTGCACTTTGCCAAGGGCACGGGGTAACTGTGAAAAACTCGTGGTACAATAAATGCATATTCTTCCGAGTTTCTGGTACGCGAGAAGCCATCGACCCTAAACCCGAAGTTTCAATGCGTATCATTTGAGTAAAAAACATCCAATGATAAATAGCCACGGGCCATGGTTGAACGATTTCGTGCTTGTCTTTCTGCGGATATCGTGTATGTCTGGCGCGTATGCAGTTACGCGCTGTCTGAACTAAAATGCCTGTGGCGTTGCAATTCTCCTGTTTCCGGGAAAATCCAAACGTAACAATGTAAATACACGCTGCAAATTCAGATCTTCACGAGATATATATATATATATATATATTTGTTTGCCGCACCAGCAGCTTCATGAAGTAAGAAACACAATTTTAAGAAATATCATTTTTCCGACCATGTACCGTATACTTCGTAAAGGTTTTATGGAGCAGTAAAACTGACTAGCACGGACGAGATTTTAGCCAATCCTCTTAACAATGGAGTCATGGACTTCCGGAGACTTCGAGATCTTTTCCATTGACGCGAACGATCGTGAACTCCCTTGTGAAAATCTACTCTGTAACAATTCGTTTTTTCATCGAAATTCCACTTCATATCTACAATCGGGAAAAACTGCTCTTTTCATTCGTTCATCTTTTTTCTTCCGATGACAATAGCAATTTTTTTTACTAAGTATTGATCAATCTTGAAGTTCACTGAACGTTGGATTTTCAGACAATTTTTGGGTTCGATGGTTATGTGAAAGCGTAGTCAATCGCTTGATTCTGAATCTTGATGATATAATATTTTCGGAATTTTGCAGCGTATAGTTCCATATGCAACCTTCTATATCTACAAGATCTATTTTCCTATAATTGTTATATTTTCCTGTATTTGCGACCATGTTAAATTCATACGTCTATAACTACTAAATTATGCAGTAAAAAATTCTCAAATCTTTTTAGTAATACTTTAATACTGTTTAATCAACTTGACTGTAAATTCCTTACAAAAAAGGAATTTACAAAAAAGGGTTTAAAGTTTGACCAGTAGTTCAATCGTGAAAATTATAATTTCACCTTCAGCCTGAAACGACTGCACGAAACGTTGACTCTTTCCCTTCGATTTGACAAATCATAATCAACGAACTTTTTTTCGATATTGTCACTGTGACCTAATTCTGACTCTAGAGATATCATTACTGATTCACATTTCATTTTATTTAGCCATCGGAATTTAGCGTATTCTAATTTCGCATCTGTTTTTCATTTGTAATGGAATTCGGTATGTTTGGAGGGCAACGTGTTCATCAAGGAATGTAAATTCAAATCTTCCCTCTCTGCGATGCCTGGTGCGGAATTTTGATGCGGCACATTAACAAGTAATGGATGGCATAAACTATGCACAAAGCTGCACCGGAATACTGACGTAACGCATGATGCGATTAATATTATCCCCGTCGGGTTGAATAGAGCCACGTACGACAGATGATCGTACTTCGAATCACCTGGTAGAGCCAGCGAGGCAACCAACGAATGAACTCTCGCCACCCACTTTTTTCGGATCCACTGATAAACCACTTCTAACGTCAAATGGAATTTTCCAAGCAAAGTTGAGGACTTCAATGTTCGTTCGTGATCGTCATCCAAGCAAAGTCTTTTTTCCGCTGCGTTTCTTTAACTCGATTTCTTTAAAAAAAAATCGCGAAAAAATACAACGTTTATCCTCGAACGTTCGAAAATGAAAAATACGTGAATACACTTTTTTCATTTAATATTTCATTATCCGCACAATTAATAAATCGTGCAGATAATGAAAAATGTTGTTCTTTTATCTAATGTAAGGAAATTCCTCATTTACTCGTTGGACTCATTGATTCCATTAATTTAAGACCAAACAACTTCAATTTATGGCTTCGATATGAAAAAAGGAATAGAAAAAAAAACGTTACGGGAATTGGCTGAAGAGCATCCAGCGAAATTTCGATGCAACGAAAAAAGAGAAAAATCTGATCGAACACGGTTAATACTCGGCATAACTAACGTGAATGAAAAAGCCTTCGGCCGGTAGGACCCATCACTCGGAACAGCAGCTCAGCCTTTTCTCGTTCGCGTTCGATCAAGGTAAAAGTTGTATTTGAAAACAAGGTATGAAAAACTGTCGGCTGGAATTGCAGTTTCCCAATGGCAAGCGAAACGGAGGCAAGAGCGGGATACGAGTGCTTCACGTTTTTACCGTGCAAAGCTGGCGCGCTTTGATGCCGGTACACAATACCGGCAGCTTATGAAACAAGGGAAATGGCGAGATGGCACTCTGAATGCGCCAATCTAAGCCTACAAGCTTCAATCAAACTGATACACTATTTTTAATCACTCTTACCACTTCGATGATTGGCTTCGGTTCAATTTCCATATTTCTAAGATTTATTCAACTCGATTGCTATTTGATGATTGTTTGTTTTATATCTGTTGATCAACTGATTGTAATTCAATTCAAATTCAAATTTAATTCGATTCAAATTCAAATTAAATCAATGAATATGATACGATTGATCATTGTAATAAATTATATGATCGGGATAACACTGATTATCATTTGCGAATACTGATCAAAGGCTATCGCACAGCCCACGCAAATTCAAACGCGTTTAGCTCGATCAACTCGCCGGGAAGAAGAAGGATAAAGGACTTTGATTGAAGAACGGAAAGTCTCGTGACATTAATCTTCCGATCGACGAATCACTGCTATCCAACGCCCAATGGTGAAAAATTCGGAGATAAGAGCACTTACGAGTAATCCTCGAAGGGCGATTAGCGCAGTCGCGATCAGCAAAAAAGCTGAGGACGTGTAAAAAGAAAAATCCTCGACTGTGAGAAATACTCAACGAAACCGACAAAATGCATTGAGAGACCGTAAACTTTCTAAAAATACAGAATACCTCGGAAAGCAGCACCGACCCCGAATCAGGTCGATCAAAAATATCTATCAGGATAATGGCAACGTATCGATATAGATGAAGAAAAAAAAGATTACTCAGTTTTTGGAATTCATACGGTGTACTTCAGTAAAAACAAGTCAACGTAAAAAAAAAATATTCCAAGACCTCTGAGATAGACGGATATTGGAATTGAAAATGAGCGGAAGTTGTTTCGTCTCGTGTCGAAGGTAAATCCACCAGGAAATATTCACAAGGCACAAATTTATTCCTAGCCCTTAAGAAAAATATATTCTATGTCCGTTGTTGCGCCGCTCACTGATATTCCGAAATAAAATATACGGAAGATATTTTATGTATACCGGGTGTCCTATTTTAACGTTACGTCTGATTTTTCTCGGAAAATATTGCTTCGATCAAATATGCCGTATAACAAATGTTTTAAGGGTTAAAGGAGAACGTTTGAAAAAAAAAAGTACTCGACAGAAAATTCAAAATGGCGCCGTTAAATAGACGACATGTTTTTTTTTTTTTTTTCAAACGGAAGTGTACCTTTTTTATCACCAAAAAATTGTTCATTCTAAAACCAACAAATTTTGTTGGAATTTTTCTTTCACGAAATATCATAATTTTCAAGATATAAAAATATATATACATATATTTGTGAATGGAAAGTAGAAAAAAAAGAAATGGATAAAACAATGGATCGATCGAGTACACGTAGCGGAAGCTCGTCGAGTGGATCAAGCTTAAGCCTACGATCGTTTCCCAGCAGCGTGTTCACGCGCTCCCTTCTTCTGCTTCTTCTACTTCTTCTTCTTCTTCTTTTCCACGTCCCATTTTATATTCGCACCTTTCTCTGTCTCCAGCCATCCCTGCGAGCTCTGATCTTTTCTTTTCTTTATTCACGACCCCCTTCAGTCAGTCTCTTTCTCTCACTCCCTTTCTCTATCCGCCTCATCATCCGCCTCCTCCAAGTACGCACTCTTCTTTTTTTTTCTCAATCGACCTGATGTATTGTCGCCTCTGTAGCTCCTCCCCTCGTCTCCACCGCTCGGCCGTCCTCGCTACCTCAGCTCTTCATTTTCATACTGCAAGCTCGTATTCAATAGGAAACTTCTTCCACTTCTGTACGAGCTTACAATTTTTCAGAGTTGGCCTCTCATCAGTCCAGCTTTTTTGCTGCCGCTGAAAACTTTTCTACCGGTGTATATTTTTTTCTTTCTTTATTTTTCACTGCCCGGGAATGCCACTCTCACCAACGACCCCGGAGCTTTTCCCTTTCGTGGATTGTTTCCTTTTCGCGTCCCTTTTCAACCAGTCGTAATTGAAAACAAGGAAACGATTCTGGATCGAAACGATCGCTAACCTTATCCTCCTGTACATTTTAAAAACCCACTACTAACCCCCCACCTCATCTTTCCAACATCCCCAGCAACATCGCTCGAGACTCGTCACGATCATTCGACAAAGAGAACGAAAGCTCTGGAAACAATTAAATTTTACTCCGCTGAAGGGAGCTGAAAGAAATTAATGGCTTTCGGGCAGTAAGGAAATATCATTGTCGAGCTTTCACGGTGGAATTGGTACGAGCATTGTTTCGAGCTCACGGAGCAATAATAGCTTCGATTCTTTGTCATCCGTCGACGAACGCTTTTGCTCGTTCCACCAAAAGTAAACATGTAAAAAGGCCGCTTGCGGGTAGCGCTTTAATCGTGATTCCATATTGAAACGTCGTATGAGAAAAGTCTGGGAGTGAGTGAAAAAAGTTGAGTGTTTTGAGTGGTGATCGCATCGTTAAACGATAACTGTTGATTTTGGCGATTGGATGACAGTAATTCACCATTTGGGTTACGTAGCTGTTGATCAGCCGTTCGATCGTTTCGATGATAATTATCGTTAGATACGTCAGTTAACTTGTCTACTTGGAGGTTTCACGTTTCAACGAAAGATCGTTCTCCAATTTTCGCTCGGAAAACCATAAGCGTTTTTCCATCATTTTGCAATCGGATTTATGTCGTTGCTTCGCTAAATCGAGCCCCTTCAAAGCTTCAAAGATGTGTGACGTTGTCATCGTAACTCCCCAAGCAAACGGTCTCGTCCAAGTTGTCGACGCTCGGGGTCGAGCGAGCTTGCATCCGCTTCCCGTATCCACTCGTCAACGTTCGAGAGTATTATCCAGCGCCAAACCCGAGGAAAGCTGTTCATGAGAATATAGATGGTAGATGAGGAAGACAGAGAGAGAGAGAGAAAGGAAGAGAGAGAGAGGAACAAGACTGGGTTCCAGATCGATATAGCTTGTCCCGCATAACCGCGAGACACAAGAGGGATAATGGAAACGTGTGCAATTCACCCTGAACCCTCTTGTCCGGCTACGTCACGTGCACGACGAGAAACGGGGCTGCAAAAAACGTCAAAAGCACGCGTGACCAATCTCCCTTTTTATTTCTCTGTTTGTCCTCCTTTCCTCATTCCACCAGTCAGGAGGTACAGATTTCCATTTAAAACAATCGTCTTCCGGTAATCCAGTAATTTGCGTGGATCTGGGATGATGCATTTGTGACCATTATTCTCCTAGCTGTTAAGAAGATGATTCAATTGGAGGAATTTTTTACGGGTTTTAGAAGACTATCACTTTTATAGATGCCAGAAAAGCTGATGACACAACCGAATGATAGTAACACGCTGAATATAGAAACCAAATCTGGAGTACGAAAAAGACTCTTTGATTTTGACAGCTCCAATATTGCCATATATGCCATGTACGAAAAATATGGAAAATTGATCCGCGTTGGACTGGATAAAATGAGCACGAGTTATCTACGTTTACAACGCTCATTCGCCGCAAAACGTGACACCGGACCATCCTCGGTTGTCTCCTTCCATTGCAGGATCAATGATTCCACCAGCGTGTTAGCCGATTCGATTTGTGGCTTTGGAACACTCAAAACACGTATTCGATCGATACTCTCCTATACATAACCCTAAACGGAGCTTCGACTTTTCAAATATTTACGTATCTTTCTAAATTCACGTGTTTGAAGTTCCTCGGTAAGTAATCAGTCGATACTCCCCATCTCTGGACTACCGGTTCTTCGTTCAGACCCAGCCTGTTGTACTTGACATCCTGATATATAGTCTTCTATAGATAGCTATGGACGCCCAAGTGTGTACTTTCCAGTTAGCCTCGGATACTCGCTACACTTCTCTTTGCCCCGCGTACTTTAGCTAATAGCACAAGCTCGTAAAAACCGACCAATGGATATTCTCTCGTCCATTCATTCCCCTTGGCTCGTTTCAACCATTTTCCTCGGAAATCTCGCCACGGTTTTTTTGCTCATTGACGCACACCCAATCCTGATGCAAATTGATGGTGATAATTATCGAACTTGGAGAAAAACGAATACGGTTTCACAATCCTCGAGGACTTTGAGAAAAACGGGTTTCCTCAGTTTCAGAAAGGGCTGAAATAAACTCTGATATTTCCGTGAATTACTTATCGGTACTGACAAAAACAACAATAATGTTGTCGTAACTGAAATCCTAAATCAGGGAAAGCCTCAGTAATGCAATTCCCTTAAGAAAAAAAACAATATATTTTTTTTTGAAATTGTATTTTGTATTAAAAGTATGAAAAAATAACAAACCTTGACTATTTACTAATAAAATTTATTTTGTTTAACGTAAATCGCGTTTATCTTAGGCTTTCGTAGACTCCGTATTTATCAAGTTACTTGCGTATCTCTCAAGTGAGCAACATTTATGAAATGAAAAGTAATTAAAATTTTCATATTTACGCCAATAATCGGAAATTTATTATCGTGACGTTTTTGTGGCTTTCAGTTTTGGGCTGCCTACGTGCCATGCGAATCACAGTATCTCAATGCGGTCCAGTTGACTCTGGAGCAAGTTGACCTGATCAAGAGGCTGATCGAAAAGTATTCTCAGCATATGCAGTTTGCTGCGTCATCGAGGGGCAAGTGGAATCAATAATCCCAGCATACGTTGCCAAATTTGTTAATCTTTTGAATGAATATATGTACCAAATGTGATACACGAGTAATAGATTTTCGTAACAAATCGTTTATGCAATCATTACAAAAAAAAAAAACATTAAAGTTTAACCAAAATGTTGTTTTTATTGTACTGATAATCAATTCATATAATCTAATAGTCTAACGAAAATGTGTAATATAATTTAACGAAAATATGCATACAATTTTAAAATATAAAATATTTTAGAATATTGAATATTGTTAAATGTTTTATATAATTAATATTTTAAAATATTTTATATTTTAAAAGAAAAAAATATTAAATTTGAAAAAATGGTTCACATTCTTCTTTACAGAAATATTGGAAGCTCACTCCCGAGGTAGAATAGCTTCGTTGATCGGCGTTGAGGGCGGTCACAGTCTAGGGAGTAGTCTTGCCGTTCTTAGGACCCTTTATCAATTGGGCGTTCGTTATCTGACGCTCACGCATACGTGCAACACACCATGGGCGAAGAGTTCGTCCGTCGAGCAAGAGGATGACGGTGATGGTACTTGTGAAACGCAATAAACAACCTCTCATCCGCGTAAATCTCATAATAAATGTTGAAATACTCTTCGCCCCTTAAGGGATAATTTTTTTAAACAGCTGAAATACATCATCTGGAAACTTTAGCGAATAAGCTGACCAACAATTCGTAATCGTTTTATACTTAAAAACAAACTTTGGCCCTCCGGACTGGAACCCTTCAAAGATTGATTTTCGAAAAACGCTAAAACTGTACTTTTAAATATATAATAGAAATGATATCAATTATTTCATTTCAATATGCACTCATCGCCCACCACCAACACGCGAAATGTCTTTTTTTTCTGTCTAGGAGGAGGACTAACAAGTTTCGGCAAAGTAGTTGTCCGTGAAATGAACAGATTGGGAATGTTGATAGATCTGAGCCACACTGCGAGAGCTACCATGAGGGACGCCCTTAGGGCCAGCAAAGCACCTTTAATATTTTCACACTCGTCCGCATTTGCCATTTGCAATTCAACGAGAAACGTCCCCGACGATATACTCCAGCAGCTGGTAACGACAATATTAATCCTCTAATTAACGTTGCGCAAACATTTACTGTGATCATCATAGACGTAAAGAGTGACGCGGAAATGCGGAAAAATTCAATTTGGACGAAACTAAACACGAGGGAATTTTAATCGCCAATATTTTGGTGATTAAAATTAATAAATCGAAAAATAAACTTATTCAAGCTTCATTTGCGATGTTATTAAATTAAGTTGATTTAATTAAAAACAGAATTTTATTTAAGTCATTGATGTGCATTGAAAGTTCGTTGATTTCAAGGATGATCGTTGGTAAGGTTTGATACTTAATCACTCAAAGGAAATTCTGTTTTGGACATTTTTTATAACCTACCTAAAAACTCATATTTCGCCCCTTCACTTTCCTTCCAATGAACACTTTTTCACGAAAATAAAGAATGTTAAGAGAATCGTCATATTACTGAAATTCTCTTTCCATACACACTGACAATTTGTAAAATGACAAACAACTGTCCCTCTGATTTTTAATTGCTCGGTTATCGAAACAATAAGTATTTATAATTTTTCTACTCATCGAGAAAAGTCCAAAAAGGGTCACACCCTCGATGACTCTCGTAACAGCAACATTATTATTTTTTAATTAATCCGAAGCTTGTCCACCCGACTTCCTCCAATTTCACTCTTGAATGTCTGAATTTCCTCCCCCACGATCTGCAGGGGGATAAAAATATCGGAGTAGAAGAGCCGACTAAGGGGATAGATAATTACCGAGGCGGCTGGCGAGTCTTCGAATGGTCTGAAACAATTATCACCCACGAGTCCTTTCCATCCTCGAGTTTTCTACCCCATTAAGAAAGCCATCCCCCTCCACGCCCAGAGCCCTTCACGAGTTCGTTAAGGGGTTAAACTATAGCGGTTACCCCACGCCCATATCCGACTTTCTCCAGGCTTCTCTTCCCTGCACTCTTTCGCTTTTTCGCTATCCGGTTATCCTTCGAATTACCATTTTTCGTCGGCATTTTCCCGGTTCTCACTTCGCTGCTTCATCCCCCAATAATTATTATTGTTGTTACGTTGAACCTCGAAAAAAATGTTCGCGCTAATCCGGTGAAACGTCTAGCGATGGCGTCGTTCGAAATCCGCCACCACTGTTTTTTTGTTTTTTCTATAAATATTTACCAACGCCGTCATCATAAATTTAACGAGCAGCGAACGACACCTCCAGACCGAGCCTTTAAAATCGGTTAATCAATAATTTAATCGATGATTCGGTACGTTATGCACGAGCGGTTAAGCACGAGCGATAAAACGAGTCAATAGAGGTCAGCGAGATTATGATGGGAAGATCGCCGTGAGCCACACCCGGAATTCTGGGCTGAGGAGGTTAAAGGTCGATGGGTTGAGTGGATAAAGCCCGGCGGATACCTAATCGTGCTTCGTATAGGACTCGGTTAAACCTCCCACCGTCTGAGCCGCGGGATCGCGAAGTGCGGTGGCAAAGTGCTTTAAGGAGCCCAATGGGGGAAGATCTTGCCGGTGCAACACGTTACTCCGAACACCCTGCGTAGTTTACGAAAGCTCGACGATAGTGGGTGGGTTGAAAGGTTCGCGCCTCAACCGCTATGCCATAGATAAAGCCATTGTGTCGTTATTGCGACTCGTTCGAAATGCAACCTCTCTCTATCCAGAACCCGATAAAAACATAGACTATTCATCGCACATCGCGCGATAAGTGATCTGGAGTTTCTTACGGTTCTCTTTTGAGTTCGAAATAGACCCGGGCTCGGGGAAGTTTAAAATACCAGAATAGATTAACGAGGACGTAACTGGTCGATGGTACGTTCGATACTCGAGCTGATAAAATGCCCAACTGATGGCATATCTGGCAAATCGCGTATCTAGATTGTGAGAAATCCAGCTAATGGCACGTGGCGTTGGTGATTAACTGATGATCATATCTGGCTCATACGTATCCGGCTGGTAACATACCTGGCTGATGACACCTTTGGCTTGATGACATATCCATCCAATGACGTACCAAGCTTTAAATGACGCCGATAGTTGACTAACGACATCCTAACTGGTGACGTAACACCTTAATTATAAAGTGCATCATCCTGGCGAAAAGCAAGATGCATCCGCTTGCAACGTGTGATATAAAGAATTACGTTATTTGAGCTGAATGATAGTATATCTGACTTGAGCCATACGTGGCTGAAAATATGCCTGGCTCATGACGTGTCTGGCTAATCCCGTATCTAACTCATGCAGATGTTACTGATGACATATGTAGCTGGTGACAATCCTGGCACCTTACATACTTGACCTGGTGACGCACCTAGCTGATTACATAACTACCCATGGACATACCTAGCTGTGAATTACATCAATATCTGGCTAATGACGTCCTAACTACCTCATTGATGATAAAGCCCGTCACCTTGGCAAAAAGGAAGATACAAACACGTCAACATGCAACATGTTAAACAAGGAGTAACATCAGTTGAAAATAACACTGGTTTAAACAGTAAAACAGTCGTTTGACCTAAACAAAAACCATGAGTGGAAGATACTACAAATTATTAATGGAAACAAGGAACGTTCAACTATTTCAATAATTATTCGTTTTTACTTATTAATATTTTTAAATATTTTTACCTTATTAATATTTTTCCGGTCACCCTCAAATTGGAAATTGCCTGAAATTTTTTTTTACCCCCCAGCGCAATCGATATACACGGATAATTGTAAAAAATACCGTGACTTTTAAAAGTTCACAAGCTATGTAAATAAATGACTATTTTTCGTTGTTTAAAAAAAAAATCTCGTCGTTCCTCGTTTGGGAAATGACGATAATACGAAACCGGTAGAAGAGCGAAGATGTCAGGCGAAACGAGTTTAGCTCGTATCGCTGATGATGACTAATGCTCGAAAGGCATCGGAAACGATGAAGCAGCGACTGAATGGGCGAAAGGACAATGGGAGCAAACAACAAAGGGAATAAAGAGAGGGCGCGGAAAAGCGAATGGGATCTTGTTGAATCGAATTGTCTGCAATTAGATAACACGGCAGAATTCTATAAAGACCAGGGATACGGAGGCACAGGGTGGAGACGAAGAAACGTCTAAAGGATAAAAGAAAACTGCGAAGCCGTGGTCGTGCGGAGGCCACATAAAGGACCATAAACGGCTCGAATGAGCCTCGAAAGCTCGTGTACAAACAGACAAACGGACCGTGCAGATTATTGGTTTTATGATTGTTGCCTGGTTTGCTGCAATATCTTCCGTTTGTTGCGATGCCTTCGCCGTTACAAATATGACTTCGCCCTACTTTTTCGTGGGGCCATTCTCGCATGTTTAACCCTATTAATTGAGTGAATAATTTATTGTCAAAAATGCGGCTTTCTCTCGTACATTACATATTAGTAATCATTTACGAGATCCTGATTAGAGAGGAATCACGGGACTGCAAGTAAGCAATCAAGCAAGAAGCGTAATTACGAAGCTCGAAAATGAGCGCAGAGCGATCAAAGCAGCTTTTATCCACTCAGCCCCTTTCGAACGAAGCGAATCAACCGCCAGTATCGCAAAGCCATGGGATTATGCAATATCCCGCTGTCAAGGATGAAATACCAACGATACTCATTCGTTGAATTTACACACCGTACCTCAAGCAGTTTCATTAGCCAAGCCTCTACACTTCGAGCTCCACCTCGTCTACCAAGCAGCACTAATTACAACCTCGTCGAGCAGCAATCAAATTTTCCATTGCCAAAAATTGGTGCTAGGCCTTGTCGAGCTCCATTCGCTGCTCTGAGGCATTCGGATACACCTAAATTACGTGTTATTCATTCTTTTTGTCATTATCAATGCACTAATGTACCTCAATGTTCTCGGTGTAGGCGATTCGTGAATGGAAAATTGAAAATCCAATCAATCTTCGTGCGCCTTCGTTACTTCAAAATCATGGGTTTCGATGGGTTCTTCCAAAATATATTTATTTCATATTTTGCTATGACATGTTGTTATAAATGAAAGCCCAAAAAAGGGATTTCTTTGAAAACACCCGTTATATCTAATTAACTGACGTAAAATGTTTAGTGATTTAATTTTTCTTGAGCGGTTTAACCATAGCTGATTAACTCCAGAAAACCATGGATTTCATTTTACAACACCAAACATTTTGAATATTCAGAATTATCCGCGTCTGACCACTTTCCGATATGACCACTAGTAGTTGGGCTCGATGGGGTCAGGGGTACACGGGAAAGGACAATATTTTAGCTGTACAGTGCGCGTGTAACCGTATCGACAAATAATCGTCCATTGTTTTAATAACAGGAGCCTTATCGATCCTCGAAATTGGCTCAGTGACGATATTAACTGTCCAATGATAATTAGCAGCGTTCATTAGCTTCGAACACAAGATACGACTACGAGCTATGGTTGTGGACGTATCGTGCGAATTGAAGCAACCACAATCCCATTTCCACCTTCGTTATTTGAATCCAAATTTTGAAAATGTACTCGCACACCCATCAGTTATAACACGGTGTGGTATTACGTTCGCTTTACCGCCATCTTTACCGCCTGATACTAGCGGCTGACCACCCAAAGAACTAATCACTTCAACTCCATGGTTGATTCGACTTTGAAACCAAACTTTTTTTACGAAGGAGAAGAAGGGAAATAAGAAAATGAACATTTGGCGCGGTTAAATCTCTCGTGAAGTTGACGACTTTTGGGTTATTCGAGCAGATATGACAAACTTTGGAGAAAACGAGGAGAGCCAGCTATAATAATGATTTTTTAAAAAAAAGTTATGCAATCCAGCGAGACAGTGAACGAGAAAGGAAGTACATTGGCCGAAAAAGGACCCAGTGGGCGGTCGATTTTATCGCACGCGATTTTTACCCACTGCGGCAACGGCTCGAGTCGTGACTTCTTTTATCGTGCAACGTTGTAATGATAAAAATGGCAGTTTACGGGGGAGAAGAGTAAGCTTGGGAATAACTGAAACATGGGTAATTGCGGGAGTTTCTCTCGTTGTCGTCCGGTATTCTTTTATCGAGGAACATTATGCACTTTTATGCGAATCTTTCGCGCAATCGATGAAACAAATTTTCCTAATTTTTGCCGTTCACCGATCATTGGTTAGGGCTTAATTCACTTTCGGACGTCTAAGGTCGGAAATTCAGTTTTCCTGGATGTGTTTATTGTTTATTTGTTTATTTTGAAAATGTCGTTTGGACAATTTCAGCTACGAGGTCGATAGAAATCGTTGTTGGAATTTTTGTTTAGCTATCTACGACATATTTGTAGACTAAAATTTTCCATGACACAGAAAACAACGTGGAAAAAAGAAAACCATAATGTTTCTACGCTTTCATACGTTATCTTGATCGCATGACCAAAAATACAAAATTGAATGGTACGATCGAAGGTTTTATATACAGCTCATTTTTGAAATTCTGTTTTGTATCCAATTTATTTTTTAAGTTCCGTTTTATATGCGATTCAATTTTACATCCGTTTCAATCCCATCAGCTTCAGCATCAGAAAGAAACTAATATACGAAGGAACATCTTGATTTTGCGATATTGATTATATGCTACGACCCAATAACCTATTTACTCCGATCACTTATTGGACTCCACGATCAATTTATCAATAAAGACCCACTTACTAATGACACGTGAAACCCAGCGATACGTAAAGCGATACGTGAAGCGTTGCTTCATCAACGTTTCTTTTTTCTCTTTTTTTTCATACACAGGCTGCGAATGGTGGTCTGGTGATGGTGACGTTCTACAATTATTTCGTGAAATGCGGACCAGATGCTAGCGTGGCTGACGTTGCCGAGCACATTTATCACATTAAGAAACTAATTGGAGTTGAACACATCGGGGTCGGTGGCGATTTCGACGGTATCAACAAGTACGTCCATAGTTTTTTTTTTAAATGCCTCGATTGGATGGTTTTAATCAGCGCGAATGAGATATTAAATAGCCTTTTTAGGAAACATTCGCGAATGGACAACAGTCCAATTGTGGCGAATCGGTCGATTCGTCGCAGCTTCGCTTCCAACCGTTTTTCCGGAATTTAGCTGATGGCCGCTTCGAATGAACGCTATAAAATGTGCAATGATAAATGAGGAAATAATTTTTCTCCCTCAAACGATGCTTTGATTTACAACAACGAGGTTTTAAGTGAATGACGAACACGCTGGAAACTTTCGACGTGGCACCTCATTACGTCGGTAACGACAATTTTGCGCTGCGTTTTGCGCAAAATTGCGCTGAGTTTTTCGCTGCGAGTAACTATCGACGGATGGCGCGGCCCGCACGCGAATTCGGCTACGAAGTCACGACTTTTCGAACGAAGAATCGTGGCAGGACAATTGCCGAGCGCTGACCGTGGCCGCGTGTTTGTTTATATACGGGTGGATCCGTTACGAGCGCAGCGTGGAGAAAAGACGCGCGTAGTTTCGTCGCAACGAAAACACACACGTATATCAGCGTGTGTCAACCTAAACTCACATACATTTAAGTAGTATATACTTTCCGGGAAAACTATACGAGATATCAATATGAAGCCAAGGCCATTATTTAAGTTAGGCAAAAACCTTTCCCACGCGCACCCATCGAATCTCTATAGCATATGAGAATCTCACCCTACGACGTTTTAAAATTTCGTGATTTTTGAGATTCCGGAAAAGTGGCCGGGGGAGGTCCAAAAAAATTTTTTTCCGTTTTAAACCTCTCAAAAAGGTCTATTTGATCGGAAATTTTATGCTGATTACGAATATCATAAAATTTTTGTCGAAAGCATAGAACGAAGCCAAGAAAAACGTGTTTTAAGGTGTTTTTTGTGATTTTTTCATAGAAATTTTGGGTTTTTGGAGAAATTAATGGTAGATTCGTGTTCAGGGGATCAAATTACATCGTAAAGAACCTATAAAAAAAATATTA
>JAPYZI010000685.1:0-44003 GCA_030523105.1 Ophioninae sp. A BG-2022a
ATTTTGGTAAATGCCGAGCATGTTCCTCTTAGAGCAAGCGTCCTGCATATACGCAATAAATTTCATGCAAAGCGGTTGAATAGTGTGGGAGAAATTAGACTTTGAAATTTCGATGTGGATAGGAACGTGTTCGTCATTCCCTCAAAAAATCATGAAAGCAGTATATGCTCTTCGCTTGATCGAAATCCAATTTCTGAGGAATGAAAACTTGTCGCGGACCATTTATCGACCGAAGTTACGACAGATCGCTGTTAGTTGAGAGACGTAATGTACCGGAAGAACACGTTTTTCGCTTGTTAACGCGTTTTTGTAACCATGCGAACTGCCGATATCACTCGGTCTTCGTCGTTTTCTCGCGAGATGGCGGCACGCGTAAACCGCTGCGGCAGCACCGCCCAAACATCGGTATTGTGGATCGCGCAATGCGGTGTATCGAGAGAAATATTTTCTAAGAATGTGAACATCCTCGCCGCGCATTTAGATAATACAGTTTGTGCCAAAAGTACCGTATTTCCGACCTAGAAATTATGGTGAATCGAACAGTCTGTCCCGTCATGGTTTGATGTCCCATCATGACTCTTTCATGACGGTGAACCACAGGATTCCCCAAAGACATACACTTTTTTAATCAAACAATTGATACAGCAAACGTGATGTGGATTTGTATGCCTTCTCGTCGCGCGAAAAGATTTATTAGATAACGTTCAAGTTATTATTTATTTCTTCTAAAAATGTTTACAACTTCCGTACTTGCGAACTCATGCGATATTACTCTTTAAATATTGCTCGTTCTACGTTATATCAATTAGGTGTGGCATAAAGATATCAATTGTTTTCTGGAGTCAATCAACCACAAAGCTGGCGCTAAAGTTTGGCCGGGCGGTAACAAAAAAGAAAAATATACATCTGGAATACGAGGCACGCAGTTGATGTATTACATTACATATTCATATAGAGGACACGCGATTAAAAATTATGTGAAAATGGCTGTTTCGGCCGTTGCCTTTAGAATTTGTCATTGCGGTATGTTTTATGGAACATTAATAACTAAAAAAACATCAGAATGGTCCTGTGTTTATACAACGACAATGTCGCATTTTTAAACGAATTTGATCATGCTCGTGTGATGAAATTGTTTCAAAATAATTATTGACAAAATAGTAGGTCTATAATTATTTTGAAACAATTTCATCCAAAATACATGTTTCTTCTGTTTTTCCGTACTCGTTTGAGGCTTTCGAAAAATGTGATGTCGTGTTAAAAATATCCATTGATCGTTTTACAAAGCAAAAATTGACAATTCGGCCGTTTTTATCGAGCGTTGAAATAAGTGGAATGGGATGGAGCGGAGTATATTATAGATAATCAAGCTGGGCAATTATCTAAAGCCCAAAGAAGTTATAAATACATCAAAGACGAAGGGGGATGAAAAGTGCAGGAAAAACTAGACATTTCGTTGAGGAAAAAAAAGCTCCAGGCCAAGAGGAAGTTCTGTAATAAATACAGCACTGGGAATACATTAAAGCCGAACCCCACGTCTTCTATCATAATCGTCGGAACATTAGGGTCTTTAGCGAATGGTCGGACACCTGAAGAAACCGAGACATCTTGAAGGCACATATTAATTAATTAAACAACGAAAACATCTGGATGGCACCCGGCACTGAAATACTGGTAATGAGTATCCATACGTAGGCCCATAAATGTCACATTAGCACATATGGTTTGCAATACTTTCCGCCTATTAACTCCGGACGTACCCAGTTGAGAAAAGTTTATCGTAAATTTCTATTTAACAAAAATACATACCAACGACGAAAAAGAATTGACGATATTAGCGATTGTTCCTGCAAAGGAACAGAAAGTTTGACATTTCCAAAACTTTTGGTATAATTAACCATCGAAAATCGTTCAATTATTATTTTGCATTCGAAAATCATGGCACAATGGCATCGTCATGGCGTGATATACCAGAATCGTTTTTGCGGCTGTATTTCGATTGCGTTAGTCTTCAATATTTATCTAAAGATCGTGAGCCAAGTGTTTCTACTATTTTCATCAGTGAATGACCCAATGACGAATCTCACGCATGAAACATCCGCAAGACGAGAACATAAAAAATTGA
Source organism: Ophioninae sp. A BG-2022a (assembly GCA_030523105.1). Lineage (NCBI taxonomy): Eukaryota > Metazoa > Arthropoda > Insecta > Hymenoptera > Ichneumonidae > Ophioninae sp. A BG-2022a. The sequence goes on from JAPYZI010000685.1 coordinate 2,126, forward strand.
ACACTTCGAAACCTAATTAATATTTTACAGAAAGGTTTTGTTCTTTTAACAATTGATCTATACATACACAGTTCTTCAGTTTTTTCATTATGATTTTTCATACTCAGCTTCCACTATCAATTGCACTGCGTTTTCATAAATTTCTATCCATTAATTTATATTCACATCTTATTTCAATTCCTTATCGAACTCATTTTCAACCCGCGAAACCATTATTTCGATTTTGTTTCGAGAATTACTAAGTATCGAAGTTCAAATGATTCGAAGGCTGCTTTAAATGTAATGAACCGTGTAATAAACACTTACAATCAATCATCCCTGGAGGTATAGAAGTTTCAGTTTGAAACTACATAACTGATGCTTTCGATATGAAAATAAGTTTGTATTGCAAAAAAACACGGTTCTTAGCACGATCGTGTGTATTTGCTCTCTGAATACTTCGCGATCCAGATGTACAAACAGTAGTTTCTGGAAAATTTTACGAAATGAGGTTATACGTATTCGATTTTTCGGTTAATTTTCCACTAACTAGCTTCTATTTACACTTAAAAATGTGTGTTCAATACTTCCCCCCACTTGTCACGTTGGAACGATCAGCAGCCGCTATTTAATGAAGCCCGGTTTCACGACCAATCTATTACAGAACACGTATCGTCAACAGATCGCTTCCAACATGACTGACAAATTCGGCACACAATTCTCGACGATGTTTTTCCTATTATCGATTGGGCTTTTGCTGATTTTTTCGCGCCTTGACATTGCAAATGCCAGTCCACTGTCGGAAACTTTACGACAACAGACATTACTTGAGAACGACTGCAGTAGTGATATGAGCGTCGAAAGATCGATCTGTGCGGAATGCGTACAAATTTTTGGCGTGCCAGATTTGAAAGATCTATGCAGGTATGTCGTTTCGATATTCGATTACTGTCTTCAAATATTCACACTGTAGAAATTAACAATATTCTTTGACGATAAATCGGATCTGAATTGTCGCTTATAAGCGTCGAAAAATGTTATCGTGTCTAAGCTTTTAGTGCACATGAATCCTTTGAAAACTATTTTCGATACGTCGATTTTGAGAAAACGTTTCGAGACACGAAAACTGAGAACGTAATGTATTTTTCCTTAACTTGCAGCATGAGTTGCTATAGCAACGAATACTTCCAGGGATGCGTAAAGATCGTAAGCCCGGGATATCAAAGCGAAATACCCGTGGAAGAAGACGATATCGATGCCGTTAAGGTATTCATTAATTTTTCGTTGAATCCGCACCCGATTTTCAACCGTGCATTCTCCATTGATAATATTGAAAAGTGTTAACTGAACTTTCAACTAATCTCGTATTTCTTTCATTTCCAGGTCTCTTCGTAAGCAAACTGGTTGAATCACCTTAGCAACAACGAATCGAGATTGCGATGTTAGAATCCGACGGAACGACGAATGATTTTAAAATATGTGTATAACGGTTAACTAAGATTAAATATTATTTCGAATTTTCATAATACTTCGTTCTCATTTTATTGCGTATAGCGTGAACTCACGCTGAAAACCTTAATGATTACCTGTGTGTATTTTCAATGAATAATTTTCTCAAAGACGCGTACACGATCGACATAACCTCACAAATATTAGAAACAAGTTATCTCATTGCCGGTTAAGCTTTCCAGGGAAAACCAAACACCAATCTCCGTAAAGTTCATCGAAGCATGATAATATTATTTCACGTCAAGAAAATGTATTCTTGAGAAATCGAAGATCAGTTATTCGGCTATATCACTCCGACCTATACGCCGTGTGGTACTGCTTCTATTTTACCAGAACTCATGTGGTTCGGCGTTGGCGCGAAACCGTAGCGATATATCGATGATCTTGTTTTTTGTTTTTGATCTCGTAATGTATAGCCAAACGAGCTCAGTCTCTATTCGTTATTTCCGCATACGTGTTATAGGTCGTATGCGGAAACAACACAAGTGGCGTCGCAGGAAGTATGATAAATTCTACGACATACCGAATTAGATAGCCGGTAAACTCGTCCAGTTCCTAGAATTTCGCATCGGCTGATGTTTCTTCAGGTTCCTGGACTTTACTTGGGGTTATCAAAAAGTGTGTTGCAACACCCAAGCGTTGCAAACGAATATGTGGACACGCACGCGCGCACGAAACTGGTTTGTTATTGTCGCCGAGAGCCGCGGTGCGGTCCCTACCCGCGAAATCGTCTCGCAATTTTTATCGTTGCCTCAACTCGCAAAAACTTGCCGTCGTTGCGTCAACGGCACGATGCGAAGGTGAAGATCTGAACTTTTTCGTATCTGACGCAGCGTGAAATCCTCATACTATTTTTTTTAGAGATTACTGCAAAAACAGTGATCCGTTCTTTGTCCTCGTTGTGATCGACGTTCGCGCCTGCGCTTTTAATAGAATTGTCTTTTTTATGTATCACGTTATTGCACGAGTTAAAACGATGCAGTACTTCTTGAATGTAATACTTTAAGGGAATATCTATGAGATCGATAGATCCAATGTTCATGAATTAGTAAATATTACCTCGATTTTATCTCTTGTGACTGCGGTGGATTGAGGACATTTTATTGGTCCGGTTGTTAATAATACGGTGTTACGTTGTCTCTTATACGTCTTCCAGGGAAAATGAGAGATAGCCGTTTTTTGTTGTTCGACAGATCGGACGTTCTTACTTTTCATTTTTGGGCATCATTGGGTATCTGCAACTCAACTGGTTGTTTCGCACTAACGAATGCTTGGTGGGTGTGACACTTCGCCTGAAGAATTTTCTCAAAATTTCAATCGGTAAAAATTGTATGCTCAAACTTTTCCAAACGGATCATACCTTGGAGACGAGAAGAAAAAATCGTTCGCCGTTCACCGCAGAGGAATGAATATCTTTCCTATCTTCCGACGAGTCAATCGTGCTAGAAATCATTAGACATCAGGAAATCAGATATCTGTTTTTTCGCATCTATACGAAAGTGTACTGTGCCTTCCATACGAAAGAGATATCTCGCTAGTCGAAAAAACGTTAACTTACTTTAAACTGATATTAATACGGTGTACGAAATTGGGAGAAATTTATTAAGCAGATTCAAGAGTATCGATACATGTACCGTTTTTTTATTCAGAGAAACTGTTTGATTTGTGAGTGTAACACTGAGAATTAATTGTACTTAATCCGTTAAGTACCCTATCTAGAGATCGGCTATTAAATAAGTATTTCTAAAAAATGAACATTGTCGCCGATCACTAAAACTTCGGTGCTCGAAATTTTCGATTGAACTTTAAGAAACGAAATTGGCCTAAAGGGGTAAGAGTGGAAGGGAGAGAGCGATTTGAGATTTTGCGACTTAAATACATATGCAGCAATCGTTCTTTTTCCTTTGTTAAAATTAGTTCGCGATACTAAAACAAAATGACATAATTCTGAAACGCGATCACAACTTGGCGAGATGAACCACCTCGCGCAGGAAAGGTATATCGCGAGAGTACCATTTTTTTTTTTTGTTACGTCGATGATAAACGTTCGCTCAAACGGAACAAGAAATAAATCTTACGCGCTCTGATGTCGTTGCGAATTCCTACACTCTTTCACAAAACGTGCCGCTAATAATTACAAGTATCGTCACATTTACGTATATTTTACATTAGAATCGTTACAAAAAGCAGGAAATTTTCAGGTGTCTCGCAGCAAAAAACGCAGACAAAACGAAACTCTCGTTCTTAAACGCTAAGTGTATTGAAATGTTGCTTAATTTTGTTTTCTTTTTTTTTCTTTTTTCAACATTTACGCTTCTTTCATTTCATGAATGATTTGTACTTTCGTCGTCGGTATCCTTACACATAGTATTATTAGTTAGAATTTGTTTCACTTTGGGTAACTCGGCTTTGTTTCTGCGTGATATACGTTTTTTTGAATTCGGTCTTAGCTTTTAACCACGAATTCGGAACACTTTCGGAAGAGATTGAGCGTTAAACCGATAATAGCTTAAGGACACTGGTTTGATTTACATACGTAGATACCTCCGGTAAAAGTTCGAAACCGAGGTTTCCTACAATCGCACGGTTGAGTGTGCTTTTGAGTGTCCTTCACGTTTATCGATTGAACCCTCGCCCTCATCAAGAATCTCAGTTACAAGTATGTACTTTCTTCGTCGGCCTCCAACTCGAGATATGCTCTAACAAACTTTCCAAGTTCACAAATGCCTTTACAAATTTGCGAATTCATTACTATTTTTGTTTTGCATTGCTAAAACTGTTGCCTTTCGCTTTTGATAGAGAATTACAGCGCTTCTGTTGATGGTCCCCTGAACTTGTTGACTGCTAAATTCCGGCGATGTAGAAAAATACAGGACGTACACAAGAGAATCGCAGAGCAATTGTTGTTGATAAATCGCCAAGGACGTTTCGACGAAACGATTTGGCGATTATGAAGAATCAAACTTTTCAACCATCAATGTACTGACACGTAGGTAACTAGTCTGATTACGAAAACTTTTTGCGAGTTCCTGTACGTCGGTTGCGAGAAAAAAAAATAGAAACTTGGATATTTTCGTTCACGATTCATGTTGGGACGTTTCTGACGAAATGCCAATGAGTTTCCACCTGCGGCTTATTTCACGATTCTTCATCACAAAAAGCGCTAAATTGCTCGGACTTAATTGATATGGTTCGTCCCTAAAACGATGTATCGGGCCTAGTCGTAATTGAAGTTGAACTTTCATGGAATCTAACTATCGAACATATGAGTTGCCAGGAACATTAATCGGAGAAACGTTTGGCGCCAATCGCTGTGTGCGCAGAATTTGAAAGTGACGATGAAGATTGTTATTCTTCTATCTTCTATTGGCTTTTACGCAGTCGGCGTTTGTTGTTTGTTCAAGGCACTTCGGGTCTAATCTTCGCAAGGAGAACTAATCATTACCATATGACTATCATTCGTCGCTTCAGTGTGGTGAAAACAAAAAATTGTACGTAGAGGCCATTGGTTCTGCTTTTTTTTCGTTTTATACGGTACACCCCTCCTCTTCTGTTTCACTAAACAGGCACACCATGCACGCGGAATCTGTATAGACAGGTGTACTCGAGCTGCCCTTGATTGCTGTGAATTCTCAGCTCGACGTACTCATACGGATCGGCTATGTCAACGTTCTGAAGAAAATCGATAGTATGAATTTTTATTTTCACCTAGTTTAAGATTGCGTACATCCAGCGTTTTTGCCCTATCTTATTGCTATCGTTCTTCATTTTTTTATTCGTTATTATTCGTTTTCTGATGACGCGTCCGTTAAGGAAAATGATGATACCGAAATTTCAATCAACAAGGCAACGACTACCAATAGACGACCGGGACGGCAATCCGGTTGAAACACGTTCTTATCTATATTGAATGTCTCAAGATAATCTTCTTTAAGCAATTATGAAGAGCGTGCCTTACTTTTTTTACATTTAAGAATATATTAACGGCGGCACCTCAAAGCCTTTTTCCATTTTTATTTTGAAAATTTACTTTTCCGGAAAAATGCATTGGTCTGGAAAATTGGCAGTGGAACTTCACTTTTCTGTCAATCCATGGTGTATGATGATGGACATCGGTATATTCTACAGATGCCTTAACAAAGTAGATTGACATGAATAATAGGCTGATGGAATAAATTAATGGTGATATCGATGCCAAACTGTATCAGTAAATACTTTGCCGTTCGCGACTTTCAGAATTCTTTTTAGTGTCTCAACTCTTAATGCACACTTTCGGAAAACATCGACTTTCGGGCCAGCTGGCGGTACGACAAATGTTAGCGAAACAAGAATATAGAAGATTTACCTGTACTGGAAAGTATTGAAGACTTTCCTCTGAATCGAGAAACTCATAGTCTCCGAACATGACCGGATCCACGTCGTTCTCGTCCTTCAAGCCCTGAAAAAATATGACACGCACTTTAAAAGCCGAATCGATGTTGTTCAAATGTAGGATAACGCAAAATAGTCTATGCACTTTTTGTTACGGCGAAATATTACAAATTTCGGTATAAAAAACTGTCTCAACGTCGCTTGTTATCATATTCATGACAATAAGAAGGTTGTCATTACGTAAAAAAAAATGTTTACATACAGCAACCGTTAAAAGGACTTCTCTCCGGCCGTTCATAAAAAAAATAATTCTGCATTTTTTTCCCCGTAAAGTTATGTAACCTTTTAAAAGTTGTCTCAAATTGGAGAGCTGTATAATAAATTAGTACTGTTATTTCAGCCGTTAATTTTAAGAAACGCCCATTCCAAAAAGTATATTGTCCTGATTTGAAAAGTCGACTTAAATATATGTAGCGACAAGCCGGTTCAATGGCTTCATTAATGTGGCATATGGAGACTTGAAGAAGGTAAAGATTTGCGTTTTTTTTTACGTCGACTGCTAGACGAAATCCACTGTGATATCTTTTTTTACAAAAATGGCAGGGCAAGATTGTGTGTGCTTTAGAAAGATAGGCGGTGTGACGGTAAATAGAGGAACTGCGATAAGGTTTCCCTATTGCTAGTGCGCGCGGTCCATTTGTTCAAACGATGCGGTTATCTTACCCAAACATTAAACTTTCGTGGCGCACTTCTCATTTCTCCGTTCGGAAGAATAGATCTTGGCACATGTTCCATGGTGAAACCGTTTACCCTTATCGAACCTCGCAATTTGATGAGCAGGTAGCCTGGGAAATCTTGGAAGGCCCAACAGACCCCGGGCTGCAAGGCGTTCCCTTGAATAACCGTACGGGGATTGTTGCTTTCGTAGAAGAGCGTAACACCGAGTAGCTTGAATGCTCGTGTATGCACATTGTAACGTTGGGTGCATCGGGTGCTTATGATTTGTCCACCTGTTAATTCGCCGGATAAAATATTTAGCAACGCTTCTAATGCATTGTGCCATACCAGTCACGAACATCTTCGTGATAGTATGTTTTCGCGAAAAAAGAACAATTGCAACGAAGGTAAGAACAAAATAGTCAGTTTTGGCAAGGGTTTCATCGAAATAGTGCGTTGTAACGTTATATCGTGATGACATATGCCGGATGTCTTCAAAATGTCATCAACTTGTAAATTTACGAAATAGTTTAACCTTCAAAGACTTTTGTTTTCTTTCGGTCAGTCGTACCTGCGGATTCGAGAGCATAATCAGCTCTTCCTGTTTTATCAGCGTCGTAAACTTTCAAAACATCGTTCACGATTTTCCGCACATCTTCATCCCGCGCTGTTCCCGTGCAGAGAGTGTCCCCGTTCTCGGGTGGATCTGGACCTCCATCAGCAACGTTCAAAGGCCTGCTTGCGTCGCTGGCGACCACGAGCTTCTCAAAGATTTGCCTGAACTCTTCTTTGGAAACTCCGTTACCAAAGTACCCGGCAACAACGCGCTCCACGTTATTCCCAATCTCATCGTCGCTCACGATCAACGATTTCTTGTCGCAACAGGTTTTCAGTTCGGAGTACAACTCCCGAAGACTTTGGAATTCCACTTTCATTGCATGGATCTCGCTCGAACTTTCGCCACTCTTTGCCGCCAAACTCTTCTCGATGCTGTCCAACTTTTCGCTGTAACGTTCCCATATTGTGATGTTGCTGTTGCCAAGTTCCTTTACCGCTTGGTTTAACATCTCAATGCGTTGCTGCAAAGATTTCGCGAAACAGGATCATTGAGACGATCGTTAATTCAAAAGATTTCTGTAACGTTTTAAAACGCATTGTATATTTGTAGGTTTGTAAATTGCATACGTAAAAGGGATATGCAGATTTTAAAAAAATTACAGTGCTGGATATACCGAATTTCGAGCGCAGGAAGACAATTTAAATGTAGACACTCACTTTGGAAGTGGAAGCGAGAATTCAGATTGCGTCTCGAACTGTAAACCATGATGATTTCGTCTCAACATTCCGAACTTTGTAAATGACATAGGGAAATATAATAAAAGATATTTCATTGCTCTAAGCTTGTATGCACCGTCAATTTGTTGTCACGACTATACAGTCTGTACTGCCAAATCGATTTCGCAGGTTTCAAAACGGATCGTCTCTCAAAAATTATCTATATAAATTTTACGAATTATCGATGTATTTTATCCGAGTTCTCACCACTTTCAAGCTTTCCTCCGCTTCCAATTTTTCCAACCTTCTGAGCATTGGTTCCATAAAGCGTGTAATTGTCTCATCATCCATGCTAGCTGCTCTCGTGTTCATTTGCTTCTCCTGTTTAATTGGGGGGTCCAGAACTCCAGGTTTCGTTACATAGGCTGTCTGTGTTGAACTACGCGCCACCGTCAATAGTTTCATTGCATCGAGGGCGCACGAGAGAAACCAAAACCCTGAAATTCATTAAAGTCCTTCTTGACTGACGGAATTGACAACTAGACACGCATACAAATTCACACTTTAACATTCAATTCCTTCTCCTGTTACCGTTTGTTGCAAGAAAAAAAAACGCTGATCTGACCCTTGCACGGTCTAAAGTGAAAACAGAGTTTGTTTTGTTTTCTATTTACGAGAGCACATCAGCGAACAAAAAAAAACACAATAGGCAAAAATTTGACGGACCTATACGGTAACTGAGAGAAGGATAGACGAAGGTGAACTCACCGTAAAGATGACTTCGCAATCATCGCACCTCAAAAGTCCAAGGAAGCTCCGTGATTTTATTTTATTTATTTTTCTTACATTCGTCTCCTCTCGAGTTTACCTCCCTCTATCCTTCTCCCATTAAATGATCAATCTTTTTTGTAACCGAGGTTTGAGATTACGCCTTTTCTTTACTAGTTTCTCCCTCCATTGGCAACAGATTCGTTGTACGTCAAATCGATCACTTAACGTTATTCAGCATGAACGTGTTTGCATTCTCATCGGGTGTTTATGATTGGATTGTTTCTTCACTTAGATACAATACTAGTTTGATACAATGAAAGGTTCTGGGGACGCCGATGAACATCACGAAACAAATCTCCATCATCCCATAGCGTTAATTCTTTTTATTTGGTCAATAATAAAATCATAATAATATAACCGATTCGTTATTGTTGGTGTCTATATAGCTCGAATACATCGGGACAACTAACGATCTACTTTGACATTTTTCAAATTGCGCTACCACTGTGCCCATCCTTTTGTCTTATACTTAATAGTCTAATAAAACTGACGAAACGACAATTTGAAGTTATTTTACTGTATCGTAAGTTAGTATGATTAGTTTCAGAGAACAGAAAGAGCAATAAACAATATCTTTCAAAGAAAAGTACAATAAAGTACTTTTAAAAAAATGGGTCTTGAAAGTAAGACGCGGAATTTTCTATTCTTGGAGGAATTTCCATTCGTCAGGGACAAAATAAAATGCATTCTTCGTACACACTTGACAGAATATTTAACCAAAAAAGTGGAAACTCCTTCGCGATTCACGATACACAAATAGTCGAGTGAATAACTTGTAAATTAAACAAAAAAAGCACCGCAATCTCGTTAGTCACGCATTTGGTTAATACTAGTTAGACGATCGAGGAATAAAAAAAAAAGAACAAACTAAAAGTCTTCGTAAATATAAAAGGGGAGTAACGCGATGACGTGAGGTATTTTTTTCTTTCGGATCATCACCACGTAATGTTCCACCCGATGTCTTTTAACGACGGAACAGACACGTTCATACTAGGCAACGAAGGTAACGAAAAATCTTTCATATTCGTTATGTATCTAGCGACGAGGCCGTAATCAAAGAACGTTAGATTCGTCAAATCGTTATAGATGCGATTGGTTGTCTCGGTTAAACCATTCTGAACTTTTTGTAGATTGTCCATAGTGGCTAACGAATGCTTTTGCGCGACGTAAGCTCCTGAAACAAAAAGAAGACGAAGGCCAGGCTAGGACATATCCGGGCTGTGTTTTTCTCCATTCCGAACATCTTCCTCTCTCTTTCTCTCTCTCACACACACATACATGTGCGCACATACAAACACACACGTACACACGCCGATCTGGTCTATATACCCACGCTGCTTTTTCATTTTCTCTTTCACAATGGCATGACATTTGATGATTTCGATACGTTTTCGATGATCACTAGGATGACACCTATACGAGAATCCTTTCCCGAATGTCTAGCTCCTCCTGGTTTAGCGCGGCTTCTCATTGGAAAACACCACTTGGCCGAGTCATAAAAAGCTAACTGATATCTTTTTCAGCTTTATTGGTACTTTGGTATATTGGTTTTATTGGAACAAGAAAGTTAAGAATTCGAGCCCACCACGAGAACGAATAGTTTGCAAATTTTATTTTATTTTGAGAGTTTATAGACACGTTACGTTTACGTTTGGAATTTTTCGACATCAAGGTGTACAAGTCCGTGTTGATTATTTTTTAATATTGCTCAGAAAGTACGACCTAAAATTAAGGGATTACTTGCACAAGCAGTATTATCCTTCGTTATATTGATATGTTCGGACGTGTTCGTAGCAGAGCTGTTTGAACCGATTTACCAAGCTCGTACTGTCTTAACGAAACGAATATGCGGATGTGGAATCGCATGTATTAAGATAGTTCGAGCCTATGAATCGTCATGGTTACTACACCCCTGAAAGTGTTTATTTATTAAGGAAGAGTAACATTCAATATATTAAATAATATTAAATGACCAAGTCCGAACGGTATCTACCAATCAATTCGTTGGGATTCGTCTGACATTAAGTATTCGTATATGTATATCTATGACCAACACAATTGCCTGAGCGAAAAAAGAAGCACAAACGCAAAGAATCGACCGTAAGAAAAAAAACCAAAGACAGGAAGTAAGGCGGAAAAAACAAGTATTCAAACCGTTGTTTAGGCAAATTCGTTGTTATCGGTGAAATCTATTTACGAAACTTACCGGCGAGGAGCAGAGGCGGCAAGAGTATCAGCCACAACACTTTAGATCGTCTTCGTTTCAGATGTTCTCGGGCACTCGAGGCTCGACTCAAGAGCCAAGTGTCTAAGAACAGTATCCTCACCAACAGGAAATAGAGATACTGCATTATACGATCGATCGGACCCCAGGCTTTTTTCCATTTAGATTCTGAAAGCACAAACGAACATTGTACAAGATTCCCATTAAGACGATTTGAAACAGCTCCCAGATTTCTTGACGGTGAGAGCAGTTTCTAAAATGAACATTTTTTTTCATCGCGCAACGAAGAAATAATCAGTTTGCTCTAATATCAATTTGATGGGACGCGCAATATCGTGGATTTAACTCGTCGTGGACTTACCTCGATAACGATGATACTCGTGACTAGTTGTTGCGACTTTTCTTTGAAATATTCTTACAGTTACGAATCGCCATACGCTCAAGTACCACGTAACGATAGTTCGTCCAATTATTTCCGACCATTCGCGAATCTTCCATTTTTTGCCGCCTTTTGTTTCCCGAATCGATAACGCTTCGTCGAGTTCGGTGTCTGAATCAATTTGCGATGAAAGGCCATAACTGTGGGAAGAAAAAAAATCATAAATAGAACTAAGCAAAGCTTTGTTGCGAATGAAAAATTGAAAAACCTGTGAGTATCGCTCGAGCCGTCGATTAAACTTGTTTCGAACTTACCGATCACGTCTAGCGAAACTGCTTGGCTCTCCATAAATTATTTCCCGATGACTTTTGTATTGTGCGACGTGAGTCTTTTTATAAACTATCGAACCCTCGGACATTTCGGTCCCCGCGACGCGTGTCCGCAGCCGACAAGAGTTCACCTCGTTCTGCGAACGAGAAAAACAGCCGTAAGTTTAGGGACCAACGATATGTATCCAAACGAAAAAGAAACACATGTACGAATTCTCGAAATCACCAACAAACGAAAAAAAAAGGAAAGAAAAACGCAACGCCTTTACCAGACGATTTTGTTCAATGGTTTCTCTAGCGTCTCTTCCGTCCAACGAATCGCCGTAGCTATCCCTCGTTCCACGTGAGCATTGGCTTAAATTTTGTTGACTCAACGAGTTGACACTGCCAGTCGTACTGTTGCCGTCCGAGTGAATCGACGGCCGCGACATATTTGGCATAGCCAATACGCCTGGTGCTATCTCGTACCGGGATTGTGAGTGCTGCGAATACGTGTAGTCGGTTTTTGGGAATACACTACGAAAAAAACGGACGAATTAGTCCAATTGTAGAAAAATCAGTTTCAATTTCAGGCGCAGGAATATTTTTGTACGGTCACATCGTTCCGACCAACGTGCGTCCACAGAATCGAAAGATAGATAAAGGGCCGACCGGCATTGTTTACAAACACATCAGCGGTGTGGATTATAATGTATCGGGTGTAACTACGATAACACCCGACTTATTGGGTGTATAATTTGCGTCAAGGACGGCTATTCTGCAAGAACGCTACGAAAACTTTAGAGATTAAAAAATTGACTCTGACGGTCTCAAGGAAGGATCAACTATATTATCTTGGATAACGAGATACTCTCTCTACCGTAGCTTGCTTATCTCGAATACCTAAAAAAGTATATAAAAAATGCGGTTTCCGATGTGAAATTTGGCAGTTCCTCTCCGTATAATTCTGTAAGCTGGCCGTAAGAACAAATGAGGCCTTTTCTGGTGAGACCCCCAGAGTCGAATAATTTTTGGAGCTACTGATGTAAAATTATCGTTGTGCAGGCAACTTCCAATGAGCATATCTACCCTTTCAAGAAAAGCAACGGGCAATTCAGCATCGCAGAAACTCGGTAAAGTACAGTTACTTTTGTAGTGCTGAAATTTGCATCGTTAGCAATATAACGATTTTTAAAAATTTGTTTTCGGAAATTATATCTTGAACATTTATTGTGAATCACTAAACGAGAATTTTCAAAAATGTTCGCATGATTTTCTTGGTCCAAATCTGCAAAAGGCAATTTCTAAAATGTGAAAAAAAATCCTTTTCATTGCGTTTCAGCTTTGCAAACTTCAACATCACTTAAGAACACACATTTTTTCAGTTTTTCTTTGCTCTACTGCAAATGTGAGCACATTAAAACAAGCAGCGCCTGGAGAGAGCTCCGAGACTTGGGAACAGCCAAAAGTAGGGAGTGTGAAGCAAAGAAATTACGGTATGCGAAGATTTGTAAATTAACATTGGGCAGGCTGAGAGTATCATAGAATTTGTATAGCAAAAATATGCGAGTCTGCGCAATTGCGAAATTCGCTTTACAGCTACGTACTTCCACCAGTCACCGGCTTGTTTGTATATTTCGTATGCAGAGCCTGGTCTGCTCGGCGGATCCTCTTTCTCACCCTCCTCGGATGAGTAATCGCTCGTAATAGTTCTCCTTGGTGTAACGCTCTTGCGTTTCTCCGTAATCCTGCCTTCCAACGAGGACGAAGAGCGCTGTTCCTTTGTTTCGGGCTGCCCATTGGAGAAAATTTGCCTCTTTACTCTCTGGCGTTCTGAGCGACGTTCAACCTTGCGTGTCACACTCGACATTGAACTCTCAGAGCTGCGAATCTGCTCGTTCGTAGTCTCGTCTGCTTTTGATTCCTCATTCCGTTCGACAATAGCACTCGTGCTTTTGTCCGCTTGCTTGCTGGCGCTCCCAGGACTGGAATAATATGTTCGTCTCAGTTAGTAGTGCAAGCAGAGAAACATTCGTACAATGTACAGACTGCGATTTCAACTAACAGTGATCTTGTTCCTGATCTTCTACTACTGGTGACCTCGCCCGGGGTGTGTGATCTCTCGCGACTTTTGCTCCTCAAGTCATAGTGACGCTCTGGCGTTTCACCCTCCTGCAGACTCTGATTATGCACCATCGGAGTATGCGACCTTGATCGGCTTCTGCTCCGCAGCTCGTAATGGTGCTGCGGCTCTTCTTCCATTTTACTGGGTACAATAGCAAAAATATGTGTTCAAATCAGTCTTTTCAATTCAATGTCACAATTACCATTGGCACAAAGATGGGCAATGTAAATTTTTCGGTTCAATAAGGCAAGATTTTTCTGACACAAAATTTTACAGTGATGTCTAAAAGAGTTAAAGTCTTTTGCTATTATCAAAACTTCATATTTATTCCCAGCAAATAAGGAAGATATGCTTTCAATCCATTTCTGTGAATACTTCGAAATTTTTGTCATTTTTATAGGAATTCTGGATGCTCTTGTGTGTGGATACTCTACGCTGTTACCACGCTACAGTGTTGGTTGCCTTGCTACAGTGTTGTTTGCCTTGCTATTTTTTCATTTTTTCTAAGATAGCAATTCGCGTGTCATTTTCTGAAGTGACCATTTTAACATTCACTATTACTGCTCGGCAAAAAGTATCTTGTATAATTTACGCAATCAGATAATGAAGATAAACGGAAAAATTCATAACATTCAGGGGATGCAAGAATACATGTCATTTTTCTACTATGGCGTGATAAATTTAAGTAATGCTGAATAGATGCTATTAGTTGTGCAACAAAAACTTATGCAAATGCAGTATTGTCGGGGAGGTAACCAACGACGGTAGTTTACAAAAGCATGAGCCCTTGCTTGATTTCTCTCCCTCAGAGATCCAAACACTCAGATGCTACGTTTCCCACACCGGGTTTTTAACTTTTACGAATCTTTTCATGATCCACTAGTCCAGCACAGTGCTGCTGCACATGTTTGCTTTTCTACGTAAACGATATCGAATATTCAAGGACAACAACATTATATCAAATTATGCAAACCCGTGTTTAATGCGCATAATTAATACAAGCGGCGATAAACTTTCCGAACGCTGCACTAAATCGCCAGTAGCGTGGACACATGCACACACGATATACGGATATACATACGTACAAACCGTATTCAAGAACGTCTAAAAATAGTCTTGCCTCTCCCTAAACTCTGAATTCTTTCCATACGCGTATCACTTTGACCTGACGTCTTTGCGCCTGTTTCTCGTTTCGTCGCGAAGAGGAAAGCGAGCAATACAGACCCATGCCGCGTTCTTTTTTGTTCACGGCTTAACGGAAATATTCGGTACTGGATGATTTTAGCCACCACACGCGGAATCGTTGAACAAGAAAAAAACAATCCTTTTTTGAGAAACGTGTTTTTAAATTGATTTTTATCTTGTCTTCGGGCAAGGTCTTCGATTTTGTTCTCCTTTATATCGTTATACGCTTGTGGCAGGGGTACCGTTTTACTTAACCGCTGTGGTTTTCTTTCGCATATGTTATTGCGGCAACGTATCACTCACAATAAATATACCCGGTGACATTTGCGCGCGTCCGCAGAAATGTTACTTTTTAAATCGAGTTACCATAAAAAACTGCGGATGGCGAAGAATGAACGAAATGTCCACGAAAATGGCGAAAACTCGGGGAGGGCGTTAATCTCAGCTACAAAAGCTAAATTCGTGTTTTCACGGTTTTATCGTGCGATTATAAATAGACGCGAAACTTACCGGGGTACTTCGCGGAAAACCATTCGGGTGAGAACGCGCTCTGTGCGACAGCGGTCGAAGCAAAGTATTTTTTATTTCTTTTCTCGTACCACTAACATATTCACAAACACACTTGTATATATTTACAAAAATACGTAGTGCAACAATGCTCCATGCACGATTTCTTTTGCTTACTTATATCACTTGTCAACAAAATGAAAATATTTGCGACGATGACGGTGATAACGACTAGTCGCTGCGAATCACTCGAGATAAGCGGCAGATGCAATGTTGCGTCGTTGCACACAACCGAACGACGACACACACACGCATAGAATTTCGCAGCGTCGCGCGGCCAATTATACAAAAGTTACGCAGCTGACCTAACTGTTTTCCCCCCTCGTGGCCTTGCCGTTCCAAGGGGGCACGTCATTGCGTATATATAGCCACACGTGAGGGACGCTTTCTAGGGTTTGGCTAAGTAGAACACTAATTTACCAAGCGTTGATACTCGCCGTCGCTAATTATGGATAAAATGGTTTCCCGTAACATACGTAATATATTTTTAAAAAAGCACCCCTGCTCTACCGGCCACGGGCTGGCATTTTGTACAGCAAGTCGGCATTTAAGGCAAGCAAGATGTTTTTGTCACCTTTTTGTCACAGTATAACACCTTAAGACTAGGCGTCACACCGACCGAGCAGCCACGACCTACCTCTGATGATATCGACGGAATGTGTGACATATCTACTTGACCTTAAGCACATATGAATCCTTGGGTATCTGTGATTCAGTTCTCTCTTTCGCAGTCATGGGCGCCTGCTCGGTGTGACGAGTAGCCTTAAAAGTATAAGGTAGTATACTAGTTCGCAATAGATACGAGTTTTGTATTGTGAGGTAGTGGAAGTGGCGCGAGACTTTGTAATTATATGTAACACGTTTTTGAAGTCCTAATCAGGCTTAGGAATAATATAAATACATAAATGTTGCGAGTAATTGTATTTCTTATTGTAACTTTGGCATGCAGTAGTAATACTATTTCTTATTGTAACTTTGGCATGCCTGTAAAAATTACAGGTTCGGTTTGTTAGATAATAGGTGAAAATGGTGGTATTAGGTATAGTTACGTGGTATTTTTTAAATACAAAAATGGCTTTTTTCTCAAACCGCAGACTTTACTTCAGTCGACGCGCTTTCTGCACGGTGATCAAAACAAAAACAAATTTCTAACGGAAAGAATATTACTTCCGGTAGAAAGCCAGTTAATTCTTGATATAACGATGTATCGGTCGCATTCAGAATTAAATTCAAAAAGCAATGCAATTCAGAGCAATACCAATATTCTCAAACGGAATTTGAATTTCATTTCAGGGAAATAGGCTATTCAGATACTCACTCGATCGGACACGTGTCGGGTGCGCTTCTTGATCGCGCGCTTTATCGGATGTTGATACATAAGGAATGAAAAATGGCCACTTTCAGGTGAGTTGGCATAGAACGGAGCGCCCGTGGCACGACACGAAAATTGTAGTTGTAGGAACGTACGGAACAGACGTGGGTTGGCTGCTTCAGCGATTAGAGACGAATCGTGGAACGCGGCGTGTACGAGTATAGTGTCGCTGCATAGGCTTTCATTGTAACAAGATGGAAGCATCAACGGAGGATATCATTGTCCAAGCGGCCGAGAATTTGACGGCAAACGTCAATGGGACAATGGACAAAGTGCCGGCTACACCAGAAGGAATGGCACTAGCTTATGCAAGCCTCATCGTGATGGCCGTAGTGCCAATTTTCTTTGGCAGTTATCGGTCGGTGAAACACCATAAGGAACAGCAGGTTAGGCATGTGTGATGACACTCAGCGTTTTTTTTTCTCTTTATTCTCCGTGCACGAAACATATGTTACCTAAAGTTTTATCATCTCTCGTCTTCTTTTCGAAAACATGCACTCCTCCGTTTTTCTTTCATTCCGTTTTTTCCTCCCTTTTATACATAGTTCCCATATTTGGGTAAAACTTTCATCCAGCATATTTTCTTTTACAGAAATATTTTGAAGCCAGTGGCGAAAAGCCAGAGACACTGACGCACAAAGAGGCCGCTATGTTTCCAATTATCTCCAGCGTCGCTCTCTTCGGATTATACATATTTTTTCAAGTAAGTCCAATCATATTCATACCCTGGAGATACATTTTCAAACAAGCTATGGGTTATCAGGTTTTAAAATATTGTTCAGTGGTATAAAAATAGAATTCTCCGATCCTTTGTTTTTTTACTAGTTTGATCGCCAGCTCAGTGATCGTACATATGACTGTTGTTTTGATTGAATCCTTTCTTGCTATGTGTACAAACCTGTATTTTTTTGAAATTTACAAAAGATATTTCTATTTCAGGATGGTCAAATAATATTGACTGTCAATTCACGTTTGAGCTAAATTTGAGAAGATTTAGAATTCACAATACATACTAAATAACTTAATCATTGAATAAGTGATGTTTAAATGTAAAACTATGATAGCTATGAAGCTCGAAGTAAATTATTCAACTGAAGGAAAAAAACTGGACAGACTCGAGTTCATTCATTCATAGAGCATTTTTCGTTTTCACGACTGCGACTTGTAGTTTTCAATGTAGAGCGCATGGGGTTGAACAGAAAATTGGTAAGACAAAGTTCTTAAATTGAAATGTTAGGAAGGTTCACATAAGGATGAAATGTAAAACATTGAATTCCATTTGGTTTGTAGTTACGGAAGGAAAACAATCGAAATTTGCATTGATAATGTTGAATTAGTGTTTTGGACGAATGTTTACTGAAGCTGACTTAACCATGAGTGTCCGATCGAAACAATTCGTCATACGAAAATCGTTGGGTCAGCGGAAATTAAGATTTTATTTTATAATTCACAATTTTATTTCCAGATATTCTCCAAAGAATACGTGAACTTATTGTTGACGGGCTACTTCTTCTGGCTTGGAGTAGTCGCCCTCTGTCATCTGACAAGGTATGCAAAAATGATCTGTTCATTAATAGCCTCAGATTCCACCAGTATGAATAATTGTTCTATGAAAAAAAAGTAGCCTACACTACCGGCGACAATTAGAGACATTTTTTAAGAAAAGAACTTTGGGTGCATTCCAAAGAAGCAAACTTCACCATAGGATGTGTAGTCATAGGTCTGAAGTGACTATAATCATAGTAATTTCTAAAAATTGCAGTCCTGTTCTCTCGTCGCTGGTGCCAGCTGCAGTACCAAAAACAAAATATCACTTCCATTTTACGAAGGGTGAAGACGACAAACTAGAGGACATTATAAACTACAAATTCAATCTGCACGACGTCGTGTGCTTTGGTTGCTGCACGATAGTGGGCATCTGGTATCTCGTACAAAAAGTATGTTCCTTTGCGCTTCAAAACAATTTTGAAGACGACATCAAACAAAAGTCCATTGAAAAGGAAATCTGGTTTGAAAAAAAAAAAAAAAAACAAAGGGAATACATATTATTTAACTACGACAAATTTCAATCGAAAATGATTATAAATTGAAGTTTTAACAGAGTCAATCGAAACTTGGCTTTTGTTGGTAGAAACGTACAACCTCCAGAGAACGACACTGACCATATATATTTTTTGGGTTTGTTGTTTCAGCACTGGATAGCCAACAATCTTTTTGGCATCGCGTTCGCGATAAACGCTGTTGAATTGTTGCATCTGAACAATATTGTAACGGGATGTATACTGCTGTGCGGTCTCTTCGTGTACGATATATTTTGGGTGTTTGGAACAAACGTTATGGTGACGGTTGCCCGATCATTCGAAGCGCCGATAAAACTCGTATTTCCTCAGGATCTCTTGGAAACGGGTTTCGCGGCGAATAACTTTGCAATGTTGGGCCTCGGTGACATAGTAGTTCCCGGTATATTCATCGCTCTATTACTGAGATTTGATCACAGTCTCGGTAGAAAAACAAATACATACTTCTACGCAACATTCTTCGCTTACTTCATGGGCCTTCTCGCCACGATGCTGATCGTTCAATTGTTCGAACACGCGCAGCCTGCGCTTCTCTATTTAGTGCCTGCGTGTCTCGGAACTCCTTTATTGTTGGCGATCGTGAAAGGGGATCTCAAGAGAATCTTTTCGTGAGTTTTATCGCAATTGACAATTTATTCTCGCGAATAACCGAGCTGTGTATAACTTTATATCCTCTTTTGCAAACAAGGTACGAGGACCATCCGTCGGGCTCGGAAGACGCACCGGCGCAGACTCAAGTGGACGCTAAGAAGGAGAAATAAGTCTAGACATCGTTAAAATTTGTGAGAGAGGCGAGAAAACAAAATGAGAAAACTAAAACGGAGAATCGCATTCTTGGAAGAATGCGAAAGCAACAATGAGAAGTCTCGCAACCAGACGTTTACACGCGTGGATTTTAAGGCACAACCGCGATGCAGTGCCGAACGCGTTCTCAAAATCCTTCGCAACGTGGGCTAAGACCTCGGCTTGAGAACGCATAGCAGAAGTGGAAAAGAAAATCGAAGGAGGGAACGGCGCCCGAATTCAATCAATATTCTGTAAATCTATCCTTCATAAAAAAAAAAGTCCAGGTACTTCTCTATTGTAACTCGCACACTTTAGGCACGTGTGCCGTTTCAAACCACCCTTCCATTCACAAATCCTTCTCCGGAAGTACAATCTGTAATTTTTTATAGTTTCTTCGTTTTTTAAATGTTCGAACGATGACGAGGCGGTAAATTTGTAATGTATGGACTTTCTAGAAAAAAGCCGATCATGGCTATTGCTCACAATCTGGAGCATCAGATCGAATCGTGCGACAATACGTGCACGTTAGTGCATGCTTCGAAAAAGAGCCTCTTCGGACTAGGCTGTTTGACAACAATAGATCTTGTCACCTCAAAAGAGATTAGCACCCAAACGACAATTGCGTTAACAATTTCCGATACTAGTGGCATTTGCTCGAGCAATCTGTCTAATAATCCATAGTGACTTTCTGTTCCACATTTTCCTTATTAATTTGTTCCGTAAATAGGGGAACGATACAAGTACAAATTTTACTGCTAGCTTATCGCCCAATATCGTTCTCCATTGTTTACTTCCGAACGACAGTTACAAAAATTCCATTGAACTAATTTCGAGAAAATAATTATTCTTGAATTAAACGTTGAGTCGGCGACTCAATTACACGGAAAACGATGTTTATTTCAGCTCCGATAGAACATACCGCGACAATTGCGAGTTTAATCAAATTATCGAGACACCTTTGGGTCTTCGTATTCTTCGATATAAGGTGGTCGAATGATTTTTTTGAAAATTATACATACTTGGATTGATCGGTTGACTCGACGAGCAACGCAGTTTTAGAATACCTTTTTTCTTAAAGCGTACTTATCGTGTTTGTCGATAATTGTTAACGCACAAAAGCAAAAAGATCGTCAATTGTAGAGGGATGGAACCCTCTCTTGTACTTTTATTTGCGTCTCGTTTGTATTGAAATGTTAGATTATATTAGTTAGAAACGAATGAATACATGGATATACGGTGCCTCGTTTGTCGACATTAATTGACCGAAAATCCGTTTCTTCAAAACATTTGATCGATACAACTTAACGTCTATTATTTGAAGGATGATCTCTGATCAGAACAATTTCAAAAACTACTCTCCCGAATTTCATTCGGCGTCTACTTTGGGATAGCAACAAATATTTTATTTACGCCTACTCCAAATATAACAGAAAAAGGCGATGGCGCATATATTTGTTGACAATAAAGTAATCAGTTTTGAGTTAACGGAAGTTTGTCTTGAGAAAATTGCATTCGCAAGATGTGATATTGAAACATCCAATGTGAATTGGCATCTCCAAAAAAAATTGATGGGAACGTATCCTCGAGTGATTCTACAGTTCTAGATGGAAGATTACAAAAGTAGGAAAAGAATTGTAATTCCGCATAATTGCCTAATGACACGAAATATACGATGACACAATTGACTCCACATTTCATAGAAAACAGCTTCGACGTATTCGTCGTGAAATTGTTTCTGTCAAATGCTAAATAATGACCCCAAAAATCATGAGATATGCTTTGAAAAATAACGTGTTTATAGTACCTTCTGCACTGTTGGATGAGACAAATTTATATTCGAGTATGAAGATCGACAATAGCGATGGAATAAAAATAATTTCGGATTATTACAAGTGGAACTTTTATTCAAATATATGCTTATCTTAAATCCCAATGCTGAACAACCCAACACGTTTGCAACACTGTATGAAAATTTATGCCTTGGCTGCATCCTCTACAGCCAAATTTTGAGCTGTGATTGAGGGCAGATCTGCTATGCCATCCTTCGATACTTTCTGAACTCTGAAGTTTGGTAGATTTACGATGAGTCGCTTATGAATTTCGCGTACACATTTTTTCAGTAGTATGTATCCGTCAGCCTCGCTCATATCTGGAAAGTTACAAGTTGTCTTGACTAATTTCACAATTAAGGAGAAACTTAATCTGACTGTGATCGAATCATACTTTTGACACTCTGATCATAGCATTTGGTAAATGGTTTACAAAGTCCTAAAGCCTATTCTTTATGTGAAGACTGAAAATCATGATAGTACAAATACGTGTTCATTTGCACAAAGTATGGCGTTTGCATAGATTATCAAATATAAAAGAAATATAGTATATGTTTTGTTTTTTATACAAGAGAGAATACAGGAGGGGAAAAAATTGTTGTGTACTTACCGGGTTTATAATATCTATCCAAGATAGACAGGGAGAAGAAACCACCATAGCCGTGCGTAGCGTAAGGGACTTTGACGCAAGAAGCCATGTAGTCGATGAAGAAAAGTTGAGGTCCAGTTTCGTCGTCGTAGCCAGCCATCAGTAAATTGACAAAGTAGGGGGTTCGTGTACGCAGATAATCAGCCAAATTTCGTCTTGTGAAGCTGGCCGCGGCTTTTGGCGACAACTCGTAGCGATTTCTCATTTTGTACAGTTGTATGTTTTTAGCGATGTACTCCGAGAATTGTGTGGTATCACCAGATTCCCCGCACACAGCCATCACGAGCTTATCCGAGATCTTATGAATCTTATCCTCATCTTTCAAGTAATATTTCAAGGCATCAGGGCAACATTCCAATCATGCATTAGGGACACAAATTTGGGGACGCCCCAGATCTCACTTTATATTCGTGTGCATAGTGGATTAACTTACCAGTTTTCATTACCATGATTGACTGTGCGGTCGTCATATCGGCCGCGACCAGTACGAAATCTTTAAACTGTATTCCAATTAAACACTCCATTTTCGCGATATTCGTTCAACGTTTAGTTTACGAGCGGCTATTCGGATCAACCTAACCTCCTTTTGTATCACGACGATTCGTTTAGTCTAAATTGCGAAAAACCGCCTGTCATACTCTCATGTCCGAGTCACTGTAGCCGCAACGTTCTTTGATCGGTGAGCGGCAATTGCCAGAACTACTTGGCGAAAACTGTTTTACCGGCGATCGGTTAGAGACAGAGTGTGGATCAATGCATCGAAATTTGTGTGTCGGTCGTGGCGTCTGCGCACTACACGTGACGGTCAACCACCGATGAGGGACATCCAATAAGAGTTCTAGTTGCCTAGGGATTTTCCGCAATGTCTCAGTAAATTTTTCGTTCGCGTGGATACGTTATGAACAAAAATAGTGGTCCAAAAACTGCATTGGATTCACGGCTCATTGAAAAGCTATGTGTTTACTGGCATCCATTGGCTATTTTTTGTCGTCTGGTATCGCGTGCAGTGTGAACGGGTCATTACGCCCAAGCTCGTAATGAAGCCAATCAGAACTCGGCGCCGCCATTTGGCGTACTCCGTGACTGCAACACCATGGGTGTACAGTGCTGCTGACACGGAGTAAGCCAAAGCATCGGCTACTCTTGTTGCATAAACTCCCACTTTTTTTTTGTGTTTTATTCACTCGTAAGAAACCACCGAGGCGTGTGTACGTACCTCGTCCAATCGTGGTATGGTCACAAAATTTTAGTGAGAGTTTAGACCAATGAGAACTCGTGTGTACAGTAAAATCGCGCGAAAATGATGAGCCTCGACATATAACGGTTTTCCCGCCATTTTAATAGGACTGCTGATGCATCGTAGTCGGTCGGGAATGAAACGGTGACAGTGTTTTCGTGAAATAATATATTCCGAAACTCGAGGGTACAAAGAAAGTTTTAAGAATAATCTACGCAACTGTGTATCGAATCGATCGGTAAGAAATAGTCATTCATTGAAGTTTGTGCGATTGAAAGCTCAAAAAAATGTTCGGTTGTGTGAGCGTCCCTGTAATTTTTGTGCTGTGAAAAGTTGAACAAAGATTCTTTTCTTCCGTAGTGCGATATGACATACTCTTGTAGGAATTCGAGTTTAGTCGTTTTACGATTGATACATCAAAACGAGTTATTGATGAATCAAGCCTCGTGTTACATTTTCGTTAATTTCCCGATATTTTAGGCGATGGCTACGCCAACGAGGGATTTCTTGCGACGACCAGACGCCGGGCGTCGTAGGTCGGTCCGACAGGCATTGGCGGTCATTCCTGACATGACCACTGCTGGTGTTTCACCCGGTAAAATACCCTTCCCAAAATGCTTTGTCAGCAGAACAAATTTTGTTTTGCATAGAACTACCTTGACGGTTTAACTCTTGTTCCATATCGAAGGTACACCCCTAACAATGGAAGTCAGCGCAATGGACAATGTCATGAACAGTAGATACAGTATGGACTCCTGGAGTCCAGCGCCTAGCCCGGACGAGTTGGTGATACAAAAACGTGGCAGAAGACGTAGAACGATAGTCTGGTCGCCCGACGCCGATGCAAAGCGTGACAGTCTTTTCAGGTATTCAAAGATCCGTAATTTGCAGATTTTCCAGCAGTTCTGTTATTTTGAGCTTGTTTGGCACATGGACATTTTCAATGATGCAAAACAATGAATGTTCACAGCTTAAGCTCGCGGGATCGTACACCCTCCAAGAGTCCGTCCAAGTCAACAATAGTATTAAGGAGCACCCCACGCAAGAGACTAATGTTGGGTGGTGATACTAATGAGCCACTCCTGTCAACTCCTGAGACGAAGAAGAAGAGTCTCGACAGTCAAAAGTACACAGATTCTGGTTCCGGTCAGAAACAATTCACTGGTGCTCTGGTTAATGGTCTACGGGGTTTGAGCCAAGAACAACTGGTCAAGATCATTATGGACCTGATCTCAATGCAGGAAGATGGAGCACTCGGCAGAGACGATAAATTGCGCGATGTTGTAATGAAAAGAATGCCCATTGCGGATATTCAACCATTCCGGGAGAGACTGAGTATGCTCAGGCAAAACGTTTATGCGAGTCTCGTCTCCTCGGATGTTGACGAATCCTTTTACAGTCGAGCTTACGCCCATCTAGATGCATACGAGGTATGTATTTCTTTATTGAATACATTCCAGCATTTTGGGATTCAGATCTGAACAGTTGCACGTAATACACAAAGCGTAAAGATGAAATACCTCTTCGCTCTGTTAAACGAACGGATATAACCTACTTTTAAACTAGCAACAATCAGATGCATGAATCAGAATTTCCTGATTCCATGCATTCGTTGATTTAGTGCACTATTGGGCTCAATATTGACAGAACACTGCTGCACATAAAATGCATACGAAATAGGGAAAAAACGTGCACACATTTTGTCACAATTATCAGCAATTACCTCTACGATAGTTTACAGAACAGTCTTCTGTTATCTTTTCTCCAAATGCATTGGATCGAGCATGATGATAAGATACAAATATTCAGGGAGCGTAGGCACATCTTGTTATTAGAAGTCGACTGTGAAGATTTTGGCATTCGGTCCAGCTATTTTTGCGAAACTGTTAATGCATTCGTTTGTTCGCCAAATCACCTATTATTTCGATGTGGAGGTTAGGCAATTAAAACTTGTGCGAAACTAAAATCCACTGGTAAATTTTTAATTCGTGGGTTTCATGCAAGCATCTTATTCCGGTGGACTTCGATCCAGGTTTCTCCATTTATTCGTCGTTATCTTCTTCAAGGTTCGCATTATGTCATGATAAACAATGATTGTTCTTTCTTTCACCCAGAAAGCTGTGATGGAACAGGGCCATAAATTGATTGAATCTCAGCATTGGACGGCTACTATGCAATACGTATTTGCCGCTTGGGCCATCACCAAGGATTTGCCAGAATGGGATAGTCAGGGCCGTGAAAATACAACGAAAAAGTGCTTTCGTGGATTGGCAAAATTTTGCAAACAGGCACTGAGAAATGGAAATTTCATCGCGTCCACACTTGATGTATATTACAAAAAGTATAATCACCTCTGCAACAATTTATCTTAGCATCGTCGAGGCTTTATTTCTCTTCTTTATCCATTTTTTTTTCTTTGCATTACAGATTAGAAACGATGATACCTGATTGCGAGGACTTGAAAATATGTCTTCGAACAGTGGAAGAGGCGAAGCTTTCTGACTCCTAAGGCTCGAATCAGAATGAACCTTTATGGGATATTCATACATATATACAACATATATACACTATATATGTAATATCGATACGGCAAATTTTACAATACGTTGGACGTTGGGGAGTCGGATATTTGATCCTTGAATTTATCTTTCTCTCTGGAATAACTATACTGAAATGTTGAGAAGAACGCGAGTTGTGTGTCACGGATGTGCCGATCGTTTCTACGACCAATGAGACATCGCCTTGTGGAAAAAAAATGTTACGGACCAAGATTATTGTTGGATTGTTTCACGTTAAATGACAAAAAATTTAATCAACACAGACCAGTGTATTTAGTGTTGTTTACCGGTGCAGTTAAGATTTAAATGACAAATTTTTAAAAAAATGTATTTACTTTTGTTTAATATTTAGGATAATTCGGCAATCATTCTGCCTGTTAAATTATTTAATTATTACCGTTCTCATTGCTCGACTAAGTATTCATGCCATGTTCGCGAGAAAAAAGTAGACACAACAAACGATATTGTAAAGTGTTCTGTCGCCTAAGTTTTTTTTGTACCGAGTAATAAAGTTTCATCGAATTTGAATTGGTTTTCACTTGTTTCTTCCAAAGTTTTCAGGTTCACTTCAGATTCTTGTGGATTTGATATGTTTGATATTCGGGAGGGTAATACTTTGACTGTCATGAGGTTCACCAGTAACCTGCACATTCGTATGATGTATATTGCAGAAATTTAGCATAGCGATCAAAGGGTTAATGGTGTGCCAAAGATAAATACTTTTTTGGTATTTAATTTTCAATTGAGTGTACGCTAGCAAAATGCGTCTCTTTTCATTTTACCCGAGTTTAGCTTCAATTAACGATCAACAAAAATTCGTTTTCAAAACTGTTATGATTATAATATTCCGACAAAAGTTGCTTCGTATACATCCGTGTTTTAAAGATACAAATATCGAGGAGATGTAGATCCTTCAGTCGGTGATCGGAGAGCGAATATAAATATTTCAAGTGATTTGATTTGGTTGTTTTTGCAAGAAGTTCGAAAAACGTATGGAGCGCCTTACCCGCTGAATCGCGTGGGATTTCTTCTCGATGTTAATTTCGTTAGAACTGTAGAGAAATCACAGATCATGAGAAACGAGATGCAAATTAGTACTGGCGCACTGCAACCTCATAATAATTTGACATTCAAAAAGCTTCCACCATGAGTGGAAGCTGCAGCCGGATACTCCATTCACTCATCGAGAGGCTTTGCGAGTGTTATAAAAACTCACGAGGAAACAGCGCCCTAATCACCATTCGCAACTTTCTCGTCTTTTTATGAAAAACAATTTATTCATACGTCATATATCGCGCGTTTTTTACATAATCTGGTCGATATTATTTTCAAAGGCACACATTTTATTTCTTTTTTTCTTGTTAATTTTTATAAATCATAATGTTTCGTCGGATTTCGTCGAGGTTGTCGGCGCCACGCGTATATTATATAGTATTGCCACGCGAATATTTTACCCGTTTGTTTCTTTTTGTTTTGTTTGAACCATTGACATTGGTGATCGAGAGGGTAACATTATCGTCTACGTTACGCGCAAAAGGTTATTCCGTCGTAACAATTTTCATCGTAATAAAATTTCATAGTAATTCGGGATTCGTCGGTTTCGCGACTGACTAAAATTACAATAATACCGTTACAACGTAAATGTTCTATTGGCAAGTTTAGATCGAGAAACAGAGGGAGGGAGAGAGAGAGAGATTGAAGAAAAGTTTCGCACAACTCTGAAGTTTGCATCGTTGAAATGCAATGAAATTTTCTAGTTCAAATGTCTGAAATTTTTTTTCGCACGTTTAGCATACGAATATCATCGGTACGTTTTTTAGAATTTCTTATAAAGAGTTCAGACCTTGCAAACTGTTATCCAGACTCACGCCTAATAATAACGACAAAGAGATTAAAAGAACGTAGGAAAATGTTCGTTGTGTATCAACGAACCAAACTTCAATACGACCGTTTCTTTTGCGACGAATATTTCTCAAGTTTACGGAATGCGAGCGGACTTGAAAAATTTCGCATGCGAAGAGGTAAAATCAAACGGTTAAAGTGCAACGAAACTCGAGAACAAACTCACGCACAATTTGACTTCATCTAAACAAAAACATTTAGGTGAAACAAACATGTCGTAAAATAAAAATTCGTGTTCGTTCTTGTGCTCTCTGCACTCACCAGCGCACGAATCATATAGAAAATATAATTTTATTTAAAAAAAATGCACAAGACGTCTCGTAAAATTGTGATATTTCTATTTTGATATTGTCCGAGTCTCGAAGGATTGCTTCTCCCACGAGACTACCTACAAAATTCTTGGCTTATAGAGTAGAATTCGAATTTGAACGTTCTCAGAAGCATCTAGTAAATATACGCGTATGAACGTTCGAACAGACACGCGAAATTACATTCTCCATTGTTCAACAGATGTACGCGCAATTGTTTAAAAAATAACAACAACAAATTAAATCTCCTGCATTCCACGCAAACAAAACGAAAGAACATCATACAATTGATAGGTGACGGTTACCGACGTATTCGATTGTACAATTCTTTTTCACATGGGGTCTATTCAAGAACTGAATACTTGTCACTA
Organism: Ophioninae sp. A BG-2022a; assembly: GCA_030523105.1. Classification (NCBI taxonomy): domain Eukaryota; kingdom Metazoa; phylum Arthropoda; class Insecta; order Hymenoptera; family Ichneumonidae; species Ophioninae sp. A BG-2022a. The sequence goes on from JAPYZI010000685.1 coordinate 30,686, forward strand.
TAAGATAACGCCGAAACGCAGATCCTATTTTTCCTTTCATTTTTTGCTCGCACGTCTAGACTGATGGACGCGGCATCATTAAATAGTAATAATAATAATAATAATAATAATAATAAACATTAAAATACACACTACTTAAAAAATACCTAATATGATAAAGCTGCAAATTGAATACTGTGGTGATAAACGTATTGGATATTGTGAGAAACTCTTGCAGATAGTTTGGCGGGCTTCTCAGTCTGCTTTTGCCGGTTGAACTCTCGGAAACAACTGAAACAATAAAAAAATAAATAAATACCTTGCGTCAATTTGAATAGTGACGTAATAATTATTTTCACGAGGCGAAGCCAAACTGTGGAACGTTAGGAAGCAATGCATTTCTTTTCGAACAGCCAAACCTTTTTTGGCTGTTTGGCAAAAGAGAATCTTTGTACAATAATAATAGTAAATAATGGACAATACAAAAATGACAATGTATGATACACTATTTTTTCTAACAGGCGGTAAGATCGAATTAATTGAATTCGATTGGAGTCAATGTCCGATTTCTAGAAATCGAACATTGACCTCAACCATTCGCACAATTGAAAACAATTGAAAAGACTGAATTAAATTGAATTGGAGAGAAATTCGATTCTGAGTACACCGATGACTGAATGGGTTTGAAAAACTATTAAGCAATTATCAATAATGTGAATAAAAATGTATGTGATAAAAATACACGTGGTATGATATCGTAGTGACGTTGCGTTGAAAACCCCAAAGAAACAGCAGACGTGCCGCGCGGAAATTTTTCAACGTGCGCCTCAACAATCTTCTTTGCGTTCCAACGATGCAAGCTTCAACCCGACAAGACGATGCTCTCGCTCGATCTCTCTCTCTCGCTCAGGGCGTTGAGTGATCGTTTTGGATACTTACGCCCAATAAATTTCGGGCCACATAGCCCTCTCGATGTCCGAGTTTGCTCCACCACCATTCTCTCTCGTTATCGTCGCCTTTGCGAAGTATAACCAACGAGTCCCCATTTTTCAATGTCAGCTCGTCGCTGTGCTGCGCTTCGTAGTCGAATACCGCGTAGACTTGTCCATTATTCATAATGCCCAATTTCTCCTGAACACCTGCGAGTGATAAACAAATTTTAAAGAAAAGAGGATAGTGATTTTCAAAATTGGTAGTAAATCAAAAAACGAAAAAGAAAAATGGTGGAAAATGAGAATAACTCACTGTACAAATATTCGGAACATCCGTCGAAGCCCTCTTCGTCCTCTTCGCATTTTTCCGCAGCAGTCTCGTGATCCGAGAGTGTCGTGGCGAATATGCAGGCCCCGTGCTCTACGAGAAATCTAACCATCGCCAGATTGTTGCAACTTGCGGCACAGTGAAGCGGAGTCCTGTGAAAATTTAACGCCGAAATGTAGAAGATTGTTTTTTTTTCGTGAACGTATACATGAAAAAGGACATTCCGAAAAAAAGTCTGTTCGACAATTTTGCGAATGTGTCTATTGTTTATATAGAGACTAGCCTTCTGTCAAAAGTGTTCAAAATATCTTTCTTTTACGAGTATTAAAAAATGTTACAGCCAAGTTTCAAGTCGACATTCCGAATAATTTAGATATTACGAACGCGTTAAATCTTAATGATATATTAATTAAGATTTTTCGTGCATTAATTTTGTACAATCGCGTACATCGAACGAGTAAACCGACAAAAAGCTTCAATGCGTTCGTCACCGATATATAAGGATATTACCATCGAAGCGATAACCATTTTCCATAATCATTTAGCGTAGTCGAAATCTACGTGGCTACCATGAGAATGATCAGGTTATCCAGTGGCTTTGGAAACTTAAAAAGGACCGATCTTTCTTTCGAAGATGACTTTCGGACAGATATAGTGACACAAAAGCAAACTTCTGAGTTAATTTGCGAAAAATCCCAAGCTCATTTGACTATCGTTTCTAGACTCTTCTCTCATGAGTTTTATAGCCAATAAAGAACAACGAGCTCACCATCCATCGCTGTCCTGAGCGTTGACGTCGCAGCCGAATTCTACGAGAAACTTGACGATGTCGAGATGTCCGGCGCATATGGCGTTGTGCAGGGCGGTGATACCTTCGTCATTCGCCGAGCTTGGGTTCGCGACTTCCTTGGCAGTCTTTTTGACGAGTTCGAGTTCGCCCTCGAGGCTCGCATCGAGAAGCAACGCTAATGGGTCAAACGAGACCCGTCTCGATAGGTTTGCTTTACCCGTGGTTGATTTCAAGTTCCCCTTTTTCCTTCTAACAACGTCCGCACTTGATTTGCAATCTATATCGGTTTCGACGGGCCGTCTGTCGGTTTCGATTTTGTTGTTCTTCGCTTTGTCTTCGATATTTATTACGTTGAGAGCATCGACGATGTCCGAATCTTCGAGTTTCTCGGTGGTCGATATTTCGTCGCAGATCGGAACGTTCACGCTGTTCGATAATTTCTTACAGTTGTCCGTGGTATCCGATTGATTCTGCTGCTGTTGTGGTTGTTGTTGTTGCTGCTGTTGCTGTTGTTGTTGTTGCTGCTGCTGCTGTTGTTGTTGTTGCTGCTGCTGTTGAGGTGACTGTGGCTGCTGCGGCTGCGGCTCACTTTGCATAAGATCAGCTGGTATCGCGTTCTCGGGAAACAGAAAAGCCGGTGGCATCTCAATACGACGATTGATCGATACGTGAACGTTGGACTTTGCGTAGCGTAATCTCGGCTGCTCCGTCAGCGGGCCTTTCTTCAGAGTCAAAGGACGCGCCTTGATGATCTGATGATTCGTTTGCGGGGTCTCTATCGGTGATTCCGGTGGTTCGGAGGTTGGGATCGGTGGAATATCGTCTTCCTTTTCCGGCCTGCGCGACAATAAAATAAAAACGTTTATGACCGATCGAAATGCATCGCAAACGTTTCCCGTGGGGTAATAATAGTAGAAGAAAGCATCTTTTCGAGAAATAATCGTTGTTGAAAAATAATTAGCTTGATGATCGAGGCCTCGCGTCGATCGTTGATAGCTGAGTCAAAGTTTACCCGAGAAAAGACGCACACGTGCAATCCGTGACTTTGACGCGTTGCCGGAAGTTGGCGTTATTCGTAACTCATTGCACAATTCCGTTTGCCGAAACGGCGATTGCAAGTTAATAAAACAGGAAGAACAAGAAAAGAGTGCAAAATCATCGAAGGGGACAACAGCGATTCTGTCTCTATCGATCGGAGGTCTTGGACTCACTGATTCTTTCTTCTCTCGGGATTCTAACACTCGCGCGACGTTTCTCGTGTACGCGCGTGTGAGTGCACTCCTCAACGAGAATTTTGCCAGTCGACGGAGTTTCTATTTCCGTATCTATTATTCTGAGGACACGGATCCGCGTGTGTGAGCCTGTACGTGCCACGCGATTCTCTCGCCAAATCGATCGTGGACTAATTAACATTTTATAAATATAGCAGTCGAAGCGTCGTTGTCGGTTCACGATCGTCACTAGCGATCGAGCGGGTGACGGGGGATACCCAATCAGATTTCATTAATCTTTTATTCACGCGTCAACGAACGAAGACCCAACAACGCAACGTGCAAGTCGCTCAACCAGCAACACGTTGTGCAACGGGATTAAGAAACGCGCTGGGAAGATCTTTGATCGAGCGAGGACAGACGAATCGACGACAGCGGAATTAAATAGAAACGCGCTAGACACACAACAGTCGATTGAATAATCGTTACGTCGCGTAGAGCGACGGTCAGAGGGGAAAGGAGATGGAAAACTTTGTAATTCTTTTAGATCATCGTTACGTCGAGGGTCAAAAAACTCGATATCTCCGTTCAATGGCTCGATCTTTCTCGGAAGATTTGTCGACTGTTTCTTTAATAATTTATAATGAAATTCGACTTAGATTTGTCTTGGTGGACTGCGGGCGAGTAACGTTCTTTTTTTTTTCACGCGAAGCTCGAGAATTTATCCGAAATAACAGCGAACGGTCAAAGTGATTACCTCAAGCTCAGGGTGACGGGCGGTGGAGGTTTAGCTTCAGCGATATTCTCCGGAACGTCGTTTTTCTCGTGTTGAGTGAGTCTCGGAGGTGGATTTGGTTTGATGGGTTTCGGTGGTAACGCTGGCTTTTGCTTCTCCTCGTTCTTCCCTTCCGGAAAATTCATTAATTTCCTGTCGTTCTCGGGCTTTGGTCTTTCAAACTCGTACGGTTTTTCGGCGACTTTCGAGGGCGGCTCGAACTTGGATGCATGATCGTGTTTTACAATTTGAGCCTGCTGCTGTTGCTGCTGCTGTTGACAGTTATGATCGATTTTGCTTTCCCGTGATATCTCGTACTTTGGTGGATCCAATTGTTGCTGCTTGAATTGTGAAAAGTTTCCGCTCGAGTCGGGCAGTTTGGTCAATTGCTGCTCGTGTTTGAATTGTGAACTGAGCTCGTATTTGTTCGAGGTACGAGTCTCGTGCTGATCGTGTTTGAACTGATGAACTCCGGGTAGCAGCTGTGACTGATCGAATTTTCCAACGTGATGCTCGTGTCTCGTCGGTGGAGCCTCGAACTTGTTTGTATCGTGTTTTGTGATATTTTCGTATTTATTGACCGTTTGTTGTTGTTGCTGTTGTTGTTGTTGTTGTTGTTGTTGTTGTTGTTGCTGCTGCGATTGTTGCCCGAGGTTGGACGGTTCGTGCTTCGTCTGTTCGTACGATTTGGCGGTTTGGCTCGTGTGCTCGTATTTGATCGTTTGATTGTCGTGTTTTGGCAGCAGGCCCTGCTGCTCGTATCTAACGTGTTGCTCGTGTTTCACCGGGAGTTCGTACTTGTTTTCCTGACTACTAACGCACGCCCCGCTCTTCAACGCCTCGAGTTTCGATCTCTCGCTGTGGGCAATATCCGCGCTCGGCAGTGGCGACTGTTGATTGTAGCTCTGGCATGGATAACCAGGAAAGTTCGTATTGACCTGTTGCAGATGGGCGGAAGCGACACCGCTTGGTTGGAGATTCGGCGAGTTTTGATTTCTATAGGACATGTATTGTCCGGGTGTCTGCGAGGCGTGCTGATAACCGTGTCGCAATTGAAAATTCGATGAATCCTGATGGCCACCGATCGTCTGCGCCAAAGCGGCTTGTTGAGCGTGCTGCTGAGGGCTCTGCGAATTGGGTGGACCGCCGATCGGATGATTCGGATAATTCGTCTGCTGAGTACCCGCGTTATGGCCCCGTCCTATTAGGCTTAAAGTTTGCGGCATTACCGGATGTATCTTGGTCGATGACGTTTGATAGATCGGCGATTTAACCGGGAAACTAGGCGCTACGCTCGAGATTGGTTTCTGATGTGTTTGCAGGCTGCTACGATGATTGTGCGATTGCCCGATCGATTGTCCACTCGCCAGGCTCGAATTTGACGAGTTCGTTGAGCTGTGCTGTTGCTTGTGTCCCATGGACGAGTGCTGCAGCTGTTGAGACTGCTGATGATGAGGATGGAGACGCAAATTTTGCAGCTGAGTCTGTTGGGGCTCTTGGAGGAAGCCAGTGTTGTGGCACGTCGTCTGATTGTTACCGCCCGTTTGTTGATTGCCGGTGTTGTTATTGTTGTTGTTGTTACTGTTAGCGATAGTTTGAGAGGGTGCCTGATTGGTCGATTGGCCCGAGTATCCCTGAGGATTGTTCTGTTGCTGCTGCGACGATTGTTGTCCAAGAAGCTGGGCCTGACCTGCTTTTCAAAAATGACAAACGTTACTTTTTCAAGAGCAAACTTCAAGAATTAAGGTAAGGAATGATGTAGCAAAAAGTTATCAATTAATTCCCATTCGGTGAGGGCGAACTTACCCTGTACGTGAGACTGGGACTGACTGTGGGCGATCTGATGACCGAACTGTGGAAACGTCGATCTCTGGCCGATCTGTGATGCGCTCGCGCTGTGCTGAATCTTGTTCTTGTTAACGTCGTCCTCGGTCGCTTTGAAATTAACGGTAAACTTGGTATTGTAAGGTAGCGTTTGATACTTGGGATCGTTCTTGTTGAGATTGAAATCATTGTCGTTGGGTACGTGACTGTAGGGCTCGATAGCAGCGACGTTACCGGCTGGACGTTGTTTGACCCCGCTACTAAAGTCGTGTTTGACGTCTGGAAAGCCCGCTGGCTGTTGTTGTTGCTGCTGTTGTTGCTGTTGCTGCTGCTGTTGTTGCTGTTGTTGCTGATGCTGCTGCTGGTGCTGCTGTTGCTGTTGGGTGACTTGGCGATTCGCAGGATCACCGAGCTGTTGGCTCAGTCGTTGATTCAGGGCTCTCTTCCGTTGTAAGCGTCCCTGCAGCTGAGCTATCCTCGCGTCGATAGCTGCCATTTCAGCTTGACGCTGCGCTAGAACCAGCCTTTGTTGCGACACCACCTGATTCTGTTGCTCGTTCATCTTGTTACGATACTGCGACATACAACAGGAGAGTTCACAACGAGTTCAACAAATCATCAGGCGTCCGGCATCGCACCACTACCGCGCACACGTCATCCGATCGGCGAGGCAGGGAAATAATAAAAACGGGGAGAGAAGAAAAAAAAGAAAGAACGCGAAAACTGTTCTACGGATTCGAGATATCCCATTGCAGGCAATTTGTAGAAAGTGCACACCGGCACCGACGAATGACGCATCGCACAGGGGGAAATCGAACTAATTCGATGTATCTCGTTTCAACGCGAAAGCAGAACAATATTGTGTGCTTCTCGCAATCGCTGACGTGCTCGGGCTTCAGGTATGAACATTATCGTATCGTTGCCGATGGGTGTGAGAACTTTCTTTTTTTCTTTCAATTCCGTCCTCGAAGTTCCGATGGAACAGGGAACGCATTATGCTCGTTAATGAACGCGAAGTGGAGCGAATATATTGTACGATTGTTTCGTGGGGCCTTCCGTACGCGGGAGTATAAAAACAATAAAAAAATTTAATATAAGTTTTTCAATGGAATAAATTTCGTTTTCGTACTTTCGATCTTGAATTGACTTTTCGGATTCCCTCAGATATTTCCATACCAAATTTTATTTGAGGCACAAATTATTTTTAACGTCTATTGTAAACAATAAACTGAAGAACTCTTGGCAGACGCGGCACAGTTTCGGAGTGAGTTTCGTCATTCGAATTGTGTGCCACCACTTTGTTGCAAAATCTCGGGAAAATTGCGTTGTAAGCTACTCGAAGATGTATAGGATAAAAGCCCGTGATTTAAGGTACTACTGAATGGACCGACGGACGAAAAGTGTATACGAAACGGCGGAATTGGGGTCTATAGCTTATTTAATATCAAACGAACGCGTGCAATTTTTATTTTCAACTTTGAATAACAAATGAACTCAAATTTGACGATATATAGAAAATGCATGTTAACTGTACATCTGTTCCAGGTGTTCAAAGAAAAATCTTTTCACTTTTTACATTTGATACGTTCAAATAATTGTATCATTATGAATAATTACTCAAAAGCTCCATATGTATGGAGATTTTCAATAATTGCTTATTAATTCATCGTTCAAACACATCTTTCGCTATTTTATACATTTACTGCGAAAACGCATTCTGTTCATTTGAAACTTAGCATGATCATTCGTTGGATCCTATATTTCGACGATATAAAATTTTCAGAATTTGTTTAAGCGTGTTAAATTCGTATGTTTATAACTCCTAAATTATTGAGTTAGAAATTCGGAAGCAGTAAACTCATTATTGACCCATTAAGAATTCTAATTTTCAAAAATGTCTAGACTTTTGGCGATTTTTAAATATCCAACCAGTATTAAATCTTCGTACGATCGACCGGGTATCTAGAAATAATGGTCGAATTTAATTTCATCTCTCCGTGCTCGAAATTGGTTGCGAATGGCTCACTAAACGGTCGGAAAACGGATCTGAGCATTTTTACGTCGCTCAGCGAAGCGCGTATCTTTAATGGACGAATTGATATTGATAGCGCTTCCGTTTGTTTTCGAGTGTGATTTTTATGGATGAAAAAGAATATGAGCGATATAAAACGGGTAAACGGAGGGCGAACGAGCGCGGTGAGTGACGTTGCCAAATTGAATACCTCGTATAATCGAGGCTTTTATTTTTCATTTACACTCGCCGTCACTTACCGTGAGCTCGCGTCGTAATTTCTCGAGTTCGGCGCTCGCTGGTGTTGACATTTGGCCGTTGCCACTGCTCGCGCCAGTGGCCCCGTTGTGACGTCCCCTGAGCTCCTCGAGCTGTCGCGTCAGCTCCTCGACCTTCGCCACCGCCAACGACAGTTCCTTCTCCTTCTCATTGAACAGAGCCCTTATGCAGTTCAGATCTGAGGCTGGAACGTGACGTTTATTCTTTTTTTAACCCTTTGCTTCACGTACTTTTCATTACAGATTTAAGAGCAAATCTTAAACTTTCGTTAAATAATCGGGCAAATGCAGTTGCCGTTTATTACTCGAGATGAACGATTCGTCGTAGCGTGTAACGAGCATTATTCTGAAATTTGTGACATCAAAAGTTTAATGCTAGCAACGAAATAGTTCTATTTTTGTAAAATCTATTTTTTTTCATTATTATCGTTATCATCATCATTTGTAACGCCGGTCAACTTTCTTTTTTATAGTTTAAGATCCCTAATAGAAATGCCGCTTAAAAAAGAAATAAATAAAATTTAAAAAAAACGTAAACGGATAAACGGCCGTTTACTGCAGCAGGCTGCAAAAAAAAAAAGCTAAAATTTCGATCGTATTTCAACGACGCGATGTTCGACGCGATTTCGTGTACATTTTTTTTCGGTCTCCATCAGTTTGCTCGGGAAACGATGGTTCGCCAATGCTTTAACAATTCTTATGCAACAAACGAAAAAAAAACCTGTAAAGCTGGCTAAACCAGAAAAAGATCGATATGATTATTGTTGCATATATGCATGTTGATGGCGGTGTGTATTACGTGTGTGCTTTATTGTGTAGGGTTCAGTATCCCTTGGGCGGCGGGTAGACAAAGATCTTGGTTCTCTACGTCCGTGGGAGAGGACAATGGACCGCAATGTCACGAGAAAGGATCGGTGACTCTCGTTCTTGAATGATGGCCGGAAGAGCACTCGACGTCGTATCAAATCTTGTGCGCGGTGTGTATGAAAAAGGTCTTCGGCGAAAAAAGAAAAAAAAAAAAAAGAAAGAGCTGAAAGAAAAACGAATAGCCCGTGGAAGGAGCGAGGCTTTCGATGAGGAAGATTAATATCTTCTTTGAGCAAGATCAGGGCGGGTTTACATAATAATAATAATAATAGTGAAATAATAATAATAATAATAATAATAATAAAGATGCGCCGTCGCGTGCTGTATGTACGGGAAAGAAATTGCGGTAAATCCTCTTTTCGAGTTTCCGCGATGAGCCGGGACTTCGATAACACATGCCTCCTCATTTCCGGTCCTTCAACGTGTCAAATTTTACCTAGTTAAGAGATTGCGCGCGGCTGTACGTATATGAACGATTAACGTATACACGTGAACGAATATGTTTCAGATCTACCGAAAAGTTCCGTCTGTTTTAGAAAGAAAACGAAATACAAACTTTTCTTAACGTCAATACACTTTTTAAATAATTTAATAATTTATAGAAGAAATTTATATAAATAAATATAAATATAATTATACATATATTTAATAATTATGTAAAAAATTGCATACACAAATTAAATAATAGAATTGCCAATATAATTTATTAACCCAACGAGAGTGTGACAGGGTATATTATACCCACCGTGTTGTCGTTGAAAATTCATTTTAAATTGTTTTCACTAAAATAAAATATAAAAAAATAATTAAAATAATGCTTATTTCTTAAGAATCCAGTTTAACAGCCAATTTGGTAAAAGGGTATGTCAAACCCTGCTATATACCCTTTGTTATATTTTTTCACCACACTCTCGCCGAGTTAATAACTTCTTGCCAGCGCGAAAGCAATTTGTATAATCCTATTTTTGAAAAATGTATCATCTTTGATGCGAAAAATTGAAGGAGTGCTTGTTTGATTTCTTCTGTATTCTTGAATTTTTTGGTCTTCAAAAAATGTTGCTAGTGCAACATTGATACTCGCAACAAACAAGTGATACTCGGAGTTTTTGACGAGTTACTAAAGTAGCGCGTTGCCTTGGCATTATCATGATGGAGCACGATCTGAAAATTTTTAATTTGTAATTTTTAATTTTTATTCAACTTTGTTTCAGTTAATTTGCTACGTCGTAACGTGTACATTAAACGATAAAAATACAGAGCCGAACGTGCGTCAAATAAACATGTGCTTACGTGTCGTGTCGAAAATTGTTGTCATAAATAAAAAATATATATATATAATTTCCGTACACATGCGCATATAGGGAATTTTGTACAACGATCTCATTTTACGCTCGCATAAAACCAACGACACCGCACGGCGATATTTCGTCGCCGTCGGCATCGTTCACGCGTATAGGACGGGTTCTGCGTCGCCGACGTGAATGACGCCCTCGATACGGGGTTTCGCGCTTGACCATGCCGCAAGTACTATCGTGTGGTCACACCCATGCAAGCGAATAACGATCGCGCGAGCCTTCTCGCGTACTCTTCGATTTTCACCCTTTTGTACATCGTCGTCACGCGTACGCGTGGTACGTACACTTTGAGCTCCCTTACAATTCGCGGTTGCGAATGCCACCCCCTCCCGCCCTCTTGATACGCGAAGCTTCGCACGGGACTTGTTCTTCGCGATACTCGTGATTTCGATCGAAAGGGTAAACCGAGACGAGACAAAAGAAAAAGGAAAAGGAAGCCAATGAACTCGAACGTGTATACGCGAGGAGGGGTACAGCGAAAATGCGGATTTTCTGAAGGATTAAGTGTGAGGGAAGTGACGAAAGAACAAAAATAAAGTACGGTAATAAAAAACTTTAAGTATATCGGGGGGTTGAATAAGTTTTCGCTGTTTTTCAGTGGATGACGTTAAACTAAAATTGAGTTCGTGTAGTTTGAGATGATGAACGTATTTTTAGCGTAGATCCGGGGAGTATATTCCTAATAATTTGCGTGGACTTATCGTTGAGAAATCACGATGAATTAACCAGTTTAATCGCAATTGAAACTTCTATTGTGTTTGTTATTAAATGTTAACAATAATTACTTCAATAATCGACGAATGTAGTCGCATAAATAATTATATAAGACTTATGATAATTATTATATCGCTCTTGGAATATCCGGCTGTGATGGCCGTACGGGTCGTGAGGAGTAAGTCACTCGTACATCAAACTCGTGTAAGAAATTTGAGTCGGAAAAAAGCCCTTGATCTGCCTTCCCAAGATAATACCAGGCTCTGATCACGCTTCCACCCTGGAACAGGTTCGTGTAACGGTTCTAAGGCTAGGTCCTGATACGTTGTTCCCTTTCCGGGAAACTGACCAGGAATCCCCCGGGGAACTAACGGTGATGACCAGAAAAGTCGCGGGGAATAAATCAGGAAATAATCAGCAATAAACGACGAAATTGACAATGACACGTTTCAGCGTTTTTGGAATATTCAAAGGGGTCAAAACGGGAGGCTATTCAATTTATCATTTCGACAATGTCCTTTGTTGTATCAACATATAATTATCGTTAATCACTGTCATTTAGTTTTTACGATAGCATCGTCAGGCGTTCATTATTGTTGAAGAGAATTATGCGATGACAAAACGGAGCACGCAATTACAAGACATGTAATCATGTTATTGGGTCCAATCATTGACTGACGACGCAAAAAGTATTATTTAATAATAGGTCGACATTTCATATTCGCGATATTACAGAATTAAGAGGAATCATTGATATCGCTCATCGTTTATGGACCAAGTTTAGCGATGTCGTCCGCTATTCTACTCATGGAAACGATGATGACGGGCAAATGGTTTTTTGTCCCTTGAAAAAGTGTGTTCGATTGTGAGATCGATTAGTACACTCGAAATTACAGTCTTAGACCAATGATTCGTATGCCAGAATATAATTAATAATGTTATTATTCACCGGAAAATTGAAAATATAGCGAATTTTCTTTTCATTTAATAATCAATCGATGCGCAAGTGTTAACACGCGTAAACAACTGTCCATCTAGGATGGAATACACGATTACCATGGACTCCCAGTATCCGGAGTACTCTTTTCTCTTTTTCTCGTTTTATCATCTTTGGTCTCAAATTTCTCGTTTTTTTCGCCGTTCCGATTCATTTGATTTTTTAAAATAGTTTTTTGTATATGTATAGCTAAACAATCGTTACTTCAACGTTTGCGGATATTTTGATTATATTTTTAAAATACATTTGTTTCGCAGAAAAAAATTACTAAAGCTTGTCGAAATTAGTAATAATCTGGAGATTATTACTAATTTGAATGAGAATCTTTAGCATGATTAGTAACAATGATTAGTAATAATTTTGCCGATTATTAATAATTTCATCTGTCTGAGGTAAGTCGAAACTTTTCTACTAGCCAGACTACTTTTTTTTTAAATCTCGGACGTACCTTAAACGAGTACACTTAACGAGTTTGAAGTTCATTGGGCCATTACGTATGTAATGTCGTACTAGACCACTCATTATATTCATATTAGCACATGGCTACTCGAGAGCTCAAAAGAATGTTTGCAACGTCGAATGTAACTCTATTAAAAATAGTGCACTATGCGGCCTTTTAATTTGGATAAATATGCACGGTCGCACTCAAATATACCCGGGAGATATGAGTTTATACGTACACGGATATTTTGGGAGTAGATACGAATGAGAGATGTACGACGAGTCCTCTCGTACGCTTGGCGTTTGACGTCGCGCCCACTCCACGCTTTCAATCTCATTCATGTGTGTCGCACTTTTATTTATATGAAAGGGTAGATTAAACTTTTTTTTTCCTCTTCAGCGGTGGGCGTACCAACATAATTACGCGTCTCCGATTGAGAATCGCGTGTTTTTCGTATCTCGAAAACTCTAAGGTGTACGAAACTCCTCGCGATTCGTCGGTCACTGTGATTACGATAAATCGGACAACAGAAATACGCACCGTTGACACACGATTTTTGTACTTTCAATTTTACGTTCATTTAATTCTTTGTCGTTGAAAAATGTATTATTTACAAAAAAGCTTAATGTATTTTCGTCAAAAAAGCTTAAGGGAATGACGAACGCGTTGGAAACTTTTAACGCGGCACCTCGTTACGTCGGTAACGACAATTTTGGGATTTTGCGCTGCGAGTAACTATCGACGGAAGGCGCGCCCCGCACGCGAATTCGGCTACGAAGTCACGACTTTTCGAACGAAGAATCGTGGCAGGACAA
>JAPYZI010000686.1:0-46031 GCA_030523105.1 Ophioninae sp. A BG-2022a
CCCCGGCATTCGCCGGAACTAAACGTCACTAATGTCGGACGATATTTTCTCGAAATCGTAAACAAATACCTACGAGTTATGGTTTCCCATGGATCTCCTAAAATATATGACAGAATCAAATGGTCGAGGTCCCAAAACGTGTGTTTCGAATATGGCTACGCGGCACTTCTCCCCTCCGAGTCGTGATCCTAACCAAACTTTTTATTTCACCGCATTTCCATCACGACACTCGCGTGGTAATACAATCCGTAATTATCTTTTCGAATTGATAAATTTGCGATGAAGACAGCCGATCGTCTATCAATTTAACACTGTCTGGTCAAATTTGATGAAATTTTGAAGAGCCGTTTAGGAAATCCATGGGAAACTATCAGCCCGATCGGTGGTCGAGAGGGGTCGAGTATGCGGCTCCCTCTTAAACTATACACGCTACAAGTGCCTCGATGATGTTTACATGTCGGCGCACAGATGGCGACACCGCTGAAAACTTTAGTGACCGTCCGCTGGCGTTGTTTGGATGTGGTGTGCAATGTTTTGATTTCGTCAATCAAAAATATTTTTGCCTTGAAACTGTTTCCGCTGATAAATTCGTATCGCGTACGTTTTTTTGTTGCATTGACTACTTTGTTACGAATTGTGATTTAATATAGGCTATTAATGAAGAATTATTCAAGCAACTTCAAAGTTTACAAAACGAAGGTGTTCAGACGCGAATTGTGCACTGATAACTAACCTGTGTCAACTTAGACTGACGTGTGTCATTTTACCCACATCGACACAATTGATATTTTTGTACATTTTAATTTAGTTCTATTATTTTCTTAAGCGTCAAGACAATATTGTATGCTCGGTGAATAAACGTTTGTAAGGTGTACTCTTAGATTTATTTGTTCTCACCTTTGAATAACCAATTATTTGCGTCCAAACAAAAAATACGTCATCTTAAGTAAAATTCCCCAAATTAGCGAAGTAAAAACATATATGATTACATTTTCATTTTTTCGTGACGAATTGTAACGAATGTATTAATCCATCGTCCTAATCTATCTCCAAACAAAATGTCATAAAAATCCATACAGCCGTTTTAGCGCGAACGATTAGGGCAGAAGAAAGAAAACGGTAATTTTCCCAAAAGTTACCATACCTTTCAAACAGTTAACCGAAGGTCACTCATAAGCTCTTCCAAGATCAAATGAGCAGATGGGTCCACACGATAACAAAAAGAAGATTTCAATCTTGACTTCGGTAGCCCGAATTCGCGATTACTAAATCGTTCTTAATTGAAGTCTATACGTACCTGGAGCTGATGAACGTGATGGTTTGACCCACATAACCTATAAGGTAGATTCGACCGGACTTGAAACTTCTTTGTTTGCCATTGGGTGCAAGATACATGCAATCCGGTATGTACGAACACGTACACACGTATGAGTGAATATATACAATAGGAACATCGAAATCCCAGAGAAGAGAACTGGCATGACGTTGTGCACAGAAGGGATACGAGAGAAACGTGGTTCTCTGTAACGCCGGCAGACGGAGCCAATCAGGACCCAATGCGATTACCTTAACGAGAAATCCAATTACTTATTCATTCCCCCTAACTCGAAATCAGTTTAACTAATCGTTTAATTCGGTCGTTTCTCTCCTTCTCTCTCATTCCCTCTCTCTCTCTCTCTCTGTGTTTCTCTCTTAACCTCACCGTTCCCTACTTCTCCTCGTTCTCTCTGTTTCTCTTCCACCATCCTGTCGTAAAACCGTTTCGTCGAAGAGGGGCAATACGGAAGCGGTTCGGTGTTTGTACCTAGGGAATGCACGCGAGACGTGCCATCTCTTGGGGTCGTTTTGATACACACAGTGTATCGCCGGTAGTGTAAACGTTCATAGGAAGTAGCGTCGACTGCCGAGCAAGATGGAAGATGGACCAGAGGTAGGTAGGGTTTCAGGGAAGCGAGGGATATCAAAAGAGGGGTGGGTCTGCGAAATCTGTGGAGAGACAGAGAGAGAGAGAGAGAGAGAGAGAGAGAGAGAGAGAGAGAGAGAGCGCGAGAGAGAGACAAGGACGGAGATAAAAAGAGGAAGGGTAGGAAGGCCTCGTTCAATTCAATTACGTAATGAATTGTCGTGTCTTGAGTAAACAGCCTTCCTCGTCGCGTCTATCGCGTCGGATTTCGAGGATACGTCGATGTATGTGTCTACATACATGTATGCGCGGATATATGTTTGCACGGGGTAAGGGGAACGAAGCAAAAAGAGATGACGATGCTGCAGAGATGATGGAGACTCGGGAAGGAGTGAATCAGTCGCTGTACGTCCATGGACAAAGTGGGTGGTACGTACGAAGGCAAATCAATCTACGAGCCATACCAGCCCAGTTATATCCCACAATAACTCGTCACTTTTCTTCAATTTATTATATTATTATTACGCTGTTTATTCGGATACGTAATTGTTATATTATTATTATTATTGTTGTTATTATTATTATTATTATTATTATTATTGATGATGTTGTTGTTGTTGTTGTTGTTGTTGTTGTTGTTGTTGTTGTTGTTGTTGTTGTTGTTATATACAATATTTATATATGATAAAATATTATTGTATAATATTGAAGGTTATGTCATTTATTCGGTTACGTAATTACAATTGTAAGGCTGACATTTTTTAGACTAGTAAGACGAACCATTTTTATTTTTCGAAAAGTGTTTCACCGTCTCTGTGCTTTCTTACGATTGTGTACACGTAAGCATTTGTTTTCACGAGTACACTATTCATACACGGCTAATTTCATCCCTAACGGTAAAACGTTATTTCACAATGGCCTCCACTTTTTTGACCAAGCTCCAAATTCCGGGTATACTTTTGTCACAGGTACAAATCGTACAATTGAAACAACAGCACCGTATATGTGAGCGATAGAATTTCGGTACTCCTCATAAACGGTGCACACGTATATTGTTATAGCTTCCCTGAAGACTAATTATTCTTGAAAGTCTAGATTCGTCGAATATCGAAAAATTGCGACAATCTCGTTCGAACGAGTAAGCCCCGAAGCTTCTGGTCGTGGTTGAGGAAGAAAGGAGTCAAATCGAACAGAGACGAGGGAGCTACGATTTGCGGCAGAGAAATTCCGAAGAGATTGCAACCGTGTAATCCAAATTGTCCATCGAGGTGTATCGAGTTCGAGAAGTGTAGGAACAATCAGGCGGCAATAACGAAATTGACAAATTGTGAAAAATCTCAGAAAGAACCAATCAAGAATTTATTCGAGACGAGCGTATTGGGTGTAGCAGTGGAGAAGAAGAAAATACCGGATCCTTCCAACTGCGTCGTTTTAAATCGTCGGAAAAAACTTTCGAGAGAAAAAGATCCGCGTCTTCGAGATCCTAGATACAAAATGACATCCGGTGATGTATTCGTATTCACGGAACGTAGAAAATCTCGTGTCGATAAAATTGAAGAACCTTTGCCCCAACCACCACCTTCTTACAAACTACCGCGTTCGGTTTCTACACGAAAATTCGTCGAGAGGATGGCCAAAACGCCAAACAGTTGCGCGACCGCTTGGAAGTTTGAGGACAGTTGCGATCTATCATCAACGAAATGTACGCCGATACCTAAAGCTCCCATTTTGCCGTTCGAAGAACTCAGGCCTATAAAAACACGGAAAACAACGTTCGCTTGCAAATACGACGCTCAACCGGAAGAAATAGAAAAACCAGCAAACAACCGTTCAAGCTGTTGCACGTGTTTGAAATTCGAGTATAATAATGGAAATCGAAAAACAGTCTCTACTGATCGTTCTACCGAAATTATTCAGTCGATGAATTATTCGGATGATTTGTACTCCAAAATGACTACCGCAAGGGAGAAATCGAGATTCGAACGTCTGAAGAAATTAACAAGGTCCAAAGAAGGTAGCAGCAGATGCAACTAATTCTTTATGTCAAGTATTCTGGAAGAATTGAACCGACGAGTTTCCACTCATGAGTCATCGTCAGGTCCCATTCGCAAAGGAAGATTAACGATACAAGCGATATAATCTTTTGAGTGTTTCTTTGAAATCTTCTGTAGTATAGAAACAAAAAATGTTCTTTGTCTGTTAAATCTTCGCAAAGTTATCTATCCCAACTCAAACGCAAGATATTAATAATGTATTTTTTTTAACTTTTTTTTAATCAAGTTTTTCACACGAAGAAAAGTTTTTGCTGAAGAAACATAAAAGCGAGTTATAATGAATACTCTGAAGTTTCCTACATCCACATTTGATTTTCTGTTGGACCATTCTTTTAAAAAACAGCTCTGATAATGATGATGATGATGATGTCGATAAATTTTATTACGCCCCAGTTTAAAAAAACTTCCGGGCAATTCGGGAATTCCAAAATAATCTAACAAAAATGCAAAAAACCCAAAATAAACCAACAAACGCAATATTAATTTAATAAACGCAATATAAACCAAAAAATGCAAAATAAACTAAAAGCGCTGTAACGTTCCAAAAACATTAGTCGTACCACAAACATTACTGACGATGGCACTTAAAAATAAACTAAAAAACTAACAAACCGTACTGATGTAACAAATGGAGTGAGGGTACGTTATGTAACACAGGCTGTGAAATGTTTGAAATCAGAATGCTGATATTTCGTTTTTTGATTAATTATATACGTTTCAGAATAAAACATAAATGTTTACTCACGTTGCATATACCAGTGTTATGAATTATACTTCTTCTTGAAACCACACCCACCTGAACTCATACTAAGATGAAACGAGGAAATCATTTTATTATTCTTATTATATTCCTACAGATTTCGTATAAATGCTTTTCTAATTAATAATGTATTCATTTTGTTCAGTATTTACGAATTGAACGTGCCGCAATAGAAATAGAAAGCCATGAGCGATATATTTCATGGGATTCCATAAAATTTCATTTATCTGTGCTATAATTAATATAATAATGTATTATTGTATAATAATTGTAAATAATGCTACGTTATTTCATCAAATTTAGAACGAATGATGAATGTTCTATTCATCTTGAATAATAGTGAACATATTGGTTTTATAACTATTTTCTTTTTTGATTTTTCCTTCCTCATAAAATACAAAACAACTATTGGAGAGGCCCGGATCACCCGGCAGGCCAATCTGAAAATTGCCTGAAAATTTCATCGAAATCGGTCGAGTCGTTTCTGAGTTATAAGGAATATACATACACATATCGTCTTTCATAGATATACATTTATAAATCTTATATTTTTTAAAAATAAATATTTTTCCAATAACTGTTGTTTGTTTTCGATCCATGGGCGACTAATTACAATCGTTGTAATTATTAATTTATGTTCATAATAAAGCAATCAATAAAAAACATTGACAGTCGTCGTGTACGTGAGAAATACCTGAAATTAGCGATAGATGGCGCCGAGGAATAAACTTTCGTTTGGACTGTACAGACAGAGACAGGAATACCCGAAGCAAAATGGTTTTTGCTATCTCTCTCTTTCTCTCTCTAAATATGTATCGGCAGTGACAGCCCACGCTCCAGTGTTATAAGAGTTCATTGGTTTCCGATACCTGAATGTCAGACCTTGATTATTGCATTTACATGTCTATGATAGGCAAGGTTATAATTTCGACGCGCTCCAGCCGCTATGACGTTCGCAGCGCCACTTTTGTCGCTACTTTCGATAATTTGGTGTCGACATTGAATGTACCACCCCCACTCCTTCGTTGCAAAACCTGTATGTAAAACGTGGTTCTATCCTGCGTGTAGTCACGTGGTCGTGTCAGCATTAGGCATTCGGCAGTAATGGCGGTCGGTCATGCGTTGATTCGGATGTCAGCTACGCTCAGAGAACGTCTAGTATTAGAGCGCTATGTGACGAAAATTCGAAGATGTACGTGATTAATGTAGCACCATCGCCAATGAGATATACAAAATGCCTGGAACGAGCAAAAGGAAAGGGAAAAAGGTGACATCCAAGAAGAAAGCCGATAGCAAGACTCCCGGGGGTTCGTAAGCAAAAAACAAGAAAAAATCACAGCAACTTCGATCTTGTGATGTTTCTGGAACGTAACACTCGACGTTTTTTGTTCATAATAGATGTTACAATCAACGATTTTGCCAACTCGCCATCGGGTCACCACGTTAGACTGAAAAAAGCTTCGATCTCAAAAAATAATGTTGCATCGTGCGAAGGTTAACATTTTTTGTATTGCAATTATACTTCCCAGCAGTAACATTTTGTATTCCATTTCCATTTTCGTAAATTCAGCTGTCACAAGGATCTGCTTTTTTTTTTCAGAATTATATGCAACGTCGGTCGAGAATCTTCAAAACAATAAGGATTCAAAAGTGCTGGAGACAAAACCGAGAAGAAATAAATCAAAGTCCCACCATGCGTCTCAGAATGAACAGGGTAATATACTCAGATGACATATCCAAGATGTCTCAATGCTTGAAATAATTTGAAATAATTTGAATAATTCAAAGAGCGAATAATATCCAGAGCGATTTTTTTTCCTAATTTTCAGGTACCTATTATCCAATGGATTTGTGGTTTTTGATATCGGAATACATAGAGCCTGAAGCTGTTGGTAAATTTGCCTCTTTATGCAGGAGCTCCAATCACGTCGTGAAAACTGCTAAGTTTTGGTTTCACATTTACAAACGGTATATATCTTGGATCCTTACACTATTTTTATATGTTTCATTCGATGTTATTATGAAATTTGGATCTCTAATAGACTGAGAATTTCGATAATTTACTACATTTCATAAGGCAGCAAACAATTGCAGCTTTGAATGTTATAGACATGTATGTTTATATATGTCATCTGCCTTTTACTCTTCAAACGGTACTATTGTGATACAAAAAATAGTGCAAAAATTTAGCGCTCTTTAATTTGTGGCAGAATCCGGGATGATTGTTTTGGCTTTTTTATCATTTATGTTGTGAGAATGTGAGAATGAACTTGCATCAAAAAGAAACTTTCATCAATCTTATATGAGGCACTTTTTAATAGATATTACAGACCAGACGCTCCGTTACCTCCACGATTGCGTCCGGACTGTATGGCCCGAGTGGAAGGTTTGCGGGCATGCGTTATCAGGGCGTTGCATCTGATGTATTTTTCATCGGCTCAAAAGTTAGGTTCGAACCTTTATTCGCAACAAGAAGAACCGCATTCTTTGGTCAGCAGACGATGCTGTCTCATGTGGCACAAGGTGGAGTTTTATTGAACAAACTGAATCAGTTTGCCCGCTGCGATTGTTCTGTCAAATTAATCATTGCACAAATTTCAATGTGCAGAAGGGTAAGACACGCTGGTACTTCTATTTTAAACTAAAAGAAGTCAAGAGACGTTCGTTTTCGGTGAATCGAAGAGACGCAGATTGGGACGATGTTGGAAAATCCGATTCCGATACATTGGAAAGCGTGACATCCAACACGGAAGATGGATGTAGAATTTTACGGGTGAGGAAATAAATGTAATGGAAAATATTATGGTTCCTGTGTGCAAATAGTTTCAATTGTTTCGTCCATATCGTTACATTAGTAGACGTAAATTTCGCATTTAGATTATTCCATTTTTATCATTTTCACCTTTTTTAAGTGGAAGTCTTTTTACAATTATAAAAATAATATTAGGGGCTTAGTGAAAAAAAATGACTATCTGTAATAGGGGCAACATTCTCTAATTAACCCTCCCCCTCCGTTTCATAATTTTTACTTCTTCAACCAATAGGTTACCCTTTTAACATCAAAGTAATAATACATGTACTAGATAATAAACGTATTTGAATATAAATTGACAGTTTAATATATTTAACATAAAAAATATTTAAATATACATTAAAAAATCTTGTCTGTAATAGTTTGATCATTCCAAAATCATTACACGCAAATGTATAACTTTTTGGCACACACAAAAATATTGTTTAGTATAGATTTATAGGTTCTCCATTAATCGGTTCGTAAATTGCAGGTATCTTGTCTAAAATACGGTATGGTACCGTTGGTGATGGGACTGACACTTCAGACGGTAAGAGTAACATTATCGCCCGACTACGATCACCACCGAATACAATTGAGTTTTGGAACGAGCTACATTCCCAAAACACCGACTCAGGTCGTTGTTCTGAACGGCGTTGTCCATCTGAAAGTTCTGGACTGGTGGCACCCTTGTTATCCGCAGCAGGACGATGTCTCCTCCGCCGTACTTGAGGAAACGAACGAATCCTGGGATCTTGTTTCATCCGACTATCTCACTGTGTGAAATGACGAGACACGCAATAATAATACGTCAATATTGTTAACGCCGTTGTGAGTTCAATCGTGATCTCGTAGAGTCCCAACTTGTGATAAAGTAAACACGATAAAACCGGCAGTTTCAACACTTTTTATCCCAACGAATAGTTTTAAGCGATAACCTCTTCAATGAACGATCATCGTCACAATTAGTCTTACGTTTTTTCAGTTGGTGCTAAATCTAAAAAATTCAAGGTTGTTTTTGTCGGAAGTTGGAAATCTCCGTGTCTAAATTCATGCAGTACGTTTTGTCTGCGAGTGCTTAACGACTCGTTTCTCGTATATGAATAAACTTGTCGAATTATTTACACATGTAAAAATATAAATTCAATATCTACAATGCATTGTTGACATTGAATGTACAAGTAGTACTAATTATACGATCGTGCGTGGCATAGTTATGGATTTGAATTTTGTAAGTCTAAAAGTGCGTATAATTTTTTTATTTTGCACGTCTAATCTTAGAGAAAAGGAGACTTTAGGGGAGGAATCCCATTTTATTAAAAAAGGGCTCAAGCTGGGGCCGCACCTGCGACAGAACTTCGACGCAGCCTAGGCTCGCGTCGGTACAACAAAATGAGTGCGAGGTATTGCTATCTACCGCGAGGCAATATTGTCGCTAGCGCCCGGGAAGCCTCGACGGGCTTCGTGCATGAGTATGTATACGTACATACGTACACACTGGAAATTTCGAGATTTGCAGCGCCCCGGCATTCGCCGGAACTAAATGTCACAATTGTCGGACGATATTTTCTCGAAATCGTAAACAAATACCTACAAGTTATGGTTGCCCATAGATCTCCTAAAATATGTGACAAAATCAAATGGTCCAGGTCCCGAACTGTTTGTTTTGAATACGCCTACGCGGCAGTTCTGCCCTCCAAATTGTGAACCTAACCAAACTTTTCATTTATATTTAGTCGAATAAACAACACAAGGGTTTGTTTTGTATATACATTATAACGAAGGGTACTAAAGAAAAACGCACGATTCTCAGAAAGGCGGACAGGTAAGTGGTGCCAACCGCCCACGCTCGTAGCGCTGCGAGCAGGTTCTTGCGAGGCAGTAAAAGCAGGGATGCCACACGTTTGTGATCGTAACGTCGCACGGAGGTTTGCGTGACAGGAGAGCCAATGGTGCCACACGGGGTCCACTTGTACTAGTTCAATAAATTTACCCGTCGAATTGTCACATATCGCCTTTGTCACATACAAATGGATTGTTAGTGTTTATTAGACGAAACATAGCGTTTGTTAGATTTAATTTATTGAATTATACAAAAAACAAATTTCACGTTCGAGTTAGCTGCAATACATTTTTTAAAAATTATTTCGCCCTTTTCAATGTAACAAATGGATTGTTAATCGTTTGCTAATGATTGTTAGTTGGATCTTGTCTAACAAACACTAGCAAACGACTGACAATCGATTAGTGTATGTTAGAGCACGATTTTCGACAAGTCGACGGCTAAGTATATTGAGCTTGGTTACTGCAATCCGTAAGAGGTTTCGACGTACATCAACCGACTCTTAGCTAACGACACCACTGGTGGATAAACAAGGAATTATATTTTTGCCTCACTACGATTTCGCATCCCATATCCAAAATTAATAATGTCCCAGGTCGTTATCTATACCCATCGTGGCGAGTATGTTTGTCGGTGGTTCTCGGGCAACGATCGTTTATTCGTCTCTCCGTATTGACACTATTTCAAATCAAAGATGCAATTTAATGGTGTGCCGTTTTTGTCGTATTGCTAGTTAGGGATTTTTCTGTCATATCTTTTTTCAACGCCCCAATCATTATGGAGAATTAGCATACGTGATTGGAGGCAAGACTCTGTCGACTTCCGTGTTGATCGCATTTGTGCACGTATCGTAATAAAGTGAACGGTGCAGGTTTGTCGTTTTGCGGGAAAAGCCATCTTAGACAGACTGGACAATACGGATAACAATGAATAATAACGCGCGATCAGCCTCTGACCCATCAGTGCTGAAGGATAATATCCCAGTGTCAAAAACATTGAAAAAGAAATTGAAAAAAGAGCGACAGAAAGAAAAGAAACACGGTCCTAAGACATGCATCGACACGTCCACCGCGAAGGATGCAAGTATTTCCGAGGCAGCGACTCCGATAGAAACGAACGACTTTGAGGAGAAGTCTGACGTCAACTACCTCGACGATAATGATAATGATATTAATGAAGAAAGTGTTGGAACTGAAGACGATGATATAGATTTCCGAATGGATGCCCCTGCTTTCGTAAAATCGATCGTTAGTAAAAGTCATACGGCAAAAATCTTGACGAAAATAAACGACAGTGCAAAGAGCCACGATTCACCCGCCAGCAACTCTAATCATAAGCAGACTAAAATAATGGCGGATGAGACTGGCGGCTTTAGTTGTGTCAAAAAGGTTAGATATCGTTTCGATTGTTGTTCCATTATTCAAGTCAATTCATTCAAGAACCACGTCACAAACTTTGGCTACTTATTATACGTGCTTCAAGATGATTAACATTGACCATTCATCACCACTATTTGTTGTTGATTATGGTTGCGTCTGATAAGATGACATCTATTCATGGAGAATGCCTTCTCATTGTACGCAATTGCATTCATTTGGTTACATTTGTACAGAGTGCTTTAATGGTAGAAACTGTATATCTGCTTTCATCGCACCATTTTTTTGTATACAGGGTAGTAAGCAGACACCCGCCAATAACTGCAAAACACCAGAAGATTTTGGGATTCTTGCGCTTCGTATCATCAGACTGGGTAACTTTCCACTGGCGGTTGAATATCTGAACAAAGCCATTGTTCTTGATCCAACGGACACTCGTCATTACATAAATCGAAGCTATTGCTATCTTCGGATGGGCGAATATTTACGGTACATTATTTATGTAGCAACCGTTTATTACAAGACTCTGCATACATTGTTGAATATTTTGTTAAGGATTGGTATTGTGTATATTGGATTTCTTTTAGGGCTCTTGAAGATATCAAATTCACCAGCGAACGCTTTACCGATATTACTGAAATGGCCCGAGTTAAATGTAGAGAAGGGCAGGTTCTTTGCGGTCTTCAGGTAAAAAGAACTTATGAGTTAATTAACACCTAAGTAATGGAGTAATTGTCCAATTCATTTTATAATAATATTCAAAAATCTTGTAGTAGTATAATTTCTCAAACGTAAAGTTGTTGATTGGAGTTAAAAGAGAACGAAAGAGATATTACGGTATTTGAAAAATAAGAAACCAAGTTTGCAGTATTTTTCTCTTGTCTAGAACTTTTTTTCTCTCAAGGTCATTGCTGATACGTTAACATGCATGTTTTTCATGTTCATCACAATGTAATAATTATCCCATGTGAATGCTCATATCTAAGGAAAAAATGTCGTTTAACAATACAAAAACTGACAAAAGTATGTCTGCACTTTTGAAGGAATAAATAAAGTATTACTGACCGGTATTAATGTGAAGGACTAATTGTACTCATTGCTAGCTTAAATGCTTGGTATGTTCCAAAACAGAATTACGAAGCTGCGGAACAAGCATTCAGGGATTGTCTGGAGCTCACACCGAACTGTCCGTACGCTAAACGAGAGTTAAAGCGAATGCAAGTTACGCAACTCGTTAACATGGGATTCAAGGAGCGCAATGCCATTTTGACTCTCGAGAAGCAACCATCAACTTTGGTAGGGAAGAGAGACATATTTACATTACTAGCTCTTAGAAAAAACAATACTGAATCATACAGATTGAGATACAACGTTGCGTGTGAATGACATAGCTATAAAAGTAGTTACATTGTTCTATCCCTTGGTCTCGCGTCTCAGACCTCAAACTTACTTCATAATTGTTCGATCCAGGATGCGATAGTTCTACTGTCTAGCGAGGAGGCGAGCTCTACCGATGATCCTTACGACAGCACTGGAAGCGCAGCCGACGATGAGCTTTACAACTCTGATGAAGAAGAAAGTGCTAGTAACGAGATACTATTGTCCAAGACACTCAATTACAACGCACGTTCCACAGAGGCGTCAAACATTCCGAAGCTAATGGCCATAAAACTAAAGGCGTAATGAATACAAACACTCGAATTTACCGTATCATGTCCTCAACATACATTACCGACCGAAAGTATGGGTAGATCATTTGCCATTTGTCGAAAAATAGTTCGAGAACTACTGCTCAATATATGAATCAAAACCCGAGGCTTTATTGAAATGCTCGCATTATTGACGATTTTACGAAATCTCTAGATAACATTGCCAACGAATAAGTTAATAATTCGCGAAGTGTGCTCATGTTTTTCATCGGTGATCTATCTTTTTAATATGAACATTAAACCATAACAGCGTTTATTTTTTCATAGACCTGGGGTACAGCCATCAAGGACAGTATCGGTAGACCGCGAATTGAGAGTCATTAAAACGATACATCCAACGACGAAGCCGAATCCTTCGGTGAACGAATTGGCCGTGTGGGTCGGCAATATAACGCCTCAAATAACCGATACCATGCTAACGAAAAGATTCGGAAAGTATGTGTTTGAACATTTTCTTCAAATTGTATTCCGCAAACGCACGTTACGTTCGCGGCTGCGAAACGTTGACTATTGATCAATCATTTATCGTTCTTTTTTGCAGATTTGGCAAAGTGACTTCGGTGTATAGAGCACCGATCGCTGCGTACTGCTTCGTCAACTTTGCAGTAGTCGGCCCAGCGAAAAAGGCTCTCGAAGAAGCTAACGCGAATGGTGGGAACATCGACGTGGGTGGATTCCTCCTTCCTGTAAAACCGTCCACCGTCAAAGCCGTAAAATAATGTTAATTTTTCTCATCGTTCCTAAATAACTTTATGCAAGTAAACAAAAAAAAGTATTTTCAGTAAACAATCAAATGAACCTATAAAGTAATGTTTTTCGTTTCTACGGTTATGTTTAGTCTTTACTATTGCTAACTAATATTTAACTATAGGTTAGCTAAGAAGGTTCGCCTGTATGTGATAATAACAATAATTATAATATAACATGAATAATAATATACGTGCATGTATAGTTTTTGTTACCAAATGAAATATACTTTTTATTCTCCTTTTATATGATTACGAGAATCTCTTATTTACATATCACTCGTACCACATCGTGTTCTTCGAACAAGTCCAAAACTCACCCCTCGATTCCACTCTTTCTTCGGACACATTTTTGACTCCGCGTTCACTCAGTTTAAAAATATTGAGAATCTTACATCACTACTAATACCCAATTCTCGTACCTCGATAATCCGTTGTCTATTTTTTTTTCCTTAGAGAGATTCAAACATAGATCCAGGCCGAACGCTACGACGAGCAGTAAAGATTTAGCGAACGGGAAAACGCAGAGTTCATTCGAATGGATTTTAAGCCCATTGAATTGTTACGCTCTAAATAAAGACTACTGCATCTTGACCGAAATAATTTCCTTTGAAATAGACATTTTCGACAAGCGCTTTCTAAAAACTACAGTATGAAGATTCGAACAGAACGAATAGTTCGATTTACCTTTATTATTAACAAAAGATGGATCAGATTCTTCACCTGGATAACGACCACGTACAAAATGAGTTATATATATCGTTTTTTGTTAATGACCCTAATATATGTAAATCTATTCTATTTGAGACGTATGGAATACATAATATCAAGTTTATAAAAAAACAGTTTATCAATTGTAGAAGAAAAACAAAACTTTCCGACACATCTACA
Organism: Ophioninae sp. A BG-2022a; assembly: GCA_030523105.1. Taxonomy (NCBI): domain Eukaryota; kingdom Metazoa; phylum Arthropoda; class Insecta; order Hymenoptera; family Ichneumonidae; species Ophioninae sp. A BG-2022a. The sequence continues at coordinate 14,074 of JAPYZI010000686.1, forward strand.
CTTATTAAGTCTGCTGTACACCGTACATTGAAAAAATCATTCACTAGAATGATTTTCAACGACCGGATTGTTATCGTGGATAATTGAATTGTTAATCCAGGTACGTCGGATCGTCTTTCATGCGTCGGCGAGTCTAGCTTTGGTCTCATGCGAATCTTATACCTAATTAACAATGTAATAAGTGGCATAAGAAATAATAATCAAACACAATAATTTTGTTATTTTAATAACGGGGCATCAACGATTTTCTAAAGCGTTACCGATGTATCAGCGGGTTAATACACTTTCAATGTTTTACCCACAGATTAGTTTTTTTTCAACAAAACGATTGTTTCACTTGACCAACGCTAAAGTATTTTGGGAGCTTTATAACTAAATATCAATAAATTCGATGGAAGTAATACCTCATAAAAAACGAATGTCAAATATTTACAAAGGAAGTCTTAACGAGAAACAAAGAACGAGATAGCGTTTAACGATCATTTTGAAAAAGAAGCGATATAAAATCGATGCGATTAATATTATGCAACACACCTCAGTTTTCATTCTTATCACCCGGTCTTATTTTCTACAAGTGTTCAGCTGAAATACATCGAACGGAGCCCCGACGGAAAAAATATAGATACAGAGAACGGGACAGAGCGGTAGAGCGATGCGGGTTACAAGCTAGTGGGCGGAAGAAATTTTCTACGCTGTTGATTTATCTCCAAGGACTTTGAATGACACCAACGTGTTTTTTTTTCTTCCACGGGGACGTCGTTTTGAAGGTCTGCATCCCGTACGACCTGAGCACCACAGGACGAATGATGTCCATGACATCTGAAAATAATTTATCGATTAGGTGTTTTTCCCCTCAAAGGCGTAAAAGTTCGTAGTTTAAAAAGACATTTTTGTTTTGTATTGTAACGTGTTGTATGCGATGTATCTGGGTCTGAAGTCGTTTGATGAGCATTTTACTTTTTGAACCTGCTGGTGTCGACGCTCATCGGAAATTTGGTATTTTTTATTAATATGTGACAGAATGAAATAGTTGAGGTCCCAAATGTGTGTTTCGAATATGGCTACGCGGCTCTTCTTCCCTCAAAGTCTTCATCGTAACCAAAGTTTTTATTTTACCGTATTTTCGTCACGATACTCGCGTAGTAATACAATCTGTAATTTTTTTTCGTTTTGATGAATTTTGGTAGAAGACAGCCGTTCGTCTATCAATTTTACATTGTCTGGTCAAATTTCGTGAAATTTTGAAGAGCCGTTTAGGAAATTCATGTGATATTATCGGCCTGATCGGCGGACGAGGGGGAGGGCGTGCGGCTTCCTCTTAAGCGATTGAACTCTTCTCTGTGTCATGTTTATTTCTCGTTCAAATGTCCGTGCCTGTGGTATGTAAAATGTAAACCGAAAATAATTGGAAGCATTCACCTTGTGTTTTAGGCGGCGTGTCGTGACGTCTTCCTCGAGTGGACGATACCTACAGCAGACCGGACATTGATGAGAATTCTTTATGATTTTCAGCGAAAGGTGAAACCTCGTCGCGTTTCAATGAATTTCTGCACAATAGTTTTAAAGAAGGCACTTTACCGGGCATGTTAGCGCATGCCTGTTGGTCGACTCGGTCGTCCTTCTTCCAATAAAATTCATTGCTGATTTCGTCTTTCTTTCTTACGACAACAATGTCTCTGTCGTCTATAACGGTAACATCGGCGTCGCTTGCTTTATCGTTGCTCGCTGCGTCACTAGGACTTCGTCGTTCCTCGTTGTAATCCAACGTATCGAAAAATTCACGTCTACGTGAATCCATGCCTTCGTCACTGTTGCGACAATCCGTGCCTGTCACGGAAGACGATGAGTCCAAGGACATAGCATTGTCGTCCTTAATATTCTCGTAATCCTTCGTTTTATCCTCCTCGCCATAATTATCCTTCCCAACCACCTCGTAAGAATTGTTACGCTTTTTAATCGTAATACTTATACCAATACCTGAATCGCGATCACTGCTATCTCTAGCGTCGCGTTGATTGAGATTTTTCTCCTCATCATCATCATTGTTATCGTCGTCGACATCGTCATCGCCCTCTTCGTTATCCTCTTCAGGCAAATAAGGTGAATCTTCAGTAGATTTTCTCGTTACGGCTTCACTTTCGTAATTATCGCTCCTCGAGTTTAATACCTCGTCCGCTGTATCAGCAATACTCGATATTTCGATTTTTCTTCTTTTCAATGGGATCGGCTCGCTCGTCGATGAGCTCACGTCCGAGAAGCTTGAACTCCGCATTTCTGAACCGGTCTCGTTATCATCGGACCCCATTGTATCAGGTACATCTGACGAGTCGAATGAGTCGCTCGTTTTTTTGCTAGTCTGGACACTTTTCCTTTTCCCCGATGTTTGTAAACTTGGCAAGTCCTGTCCGAAGACCTCGTGCTCCTGAACAACACCATTCACCATTTTCTTCATTAGGTGCCTTTTGAGCCCGTAAAAGTTGGTATATTTGTACATACACATTAAACATTGGACTAATCGTCGACCTTTTCTTTTCTCGGTTAAATATGTGTAGAGGCCTACGAAGGGATCCGGACCATCGATCGAATTCTCGCAAAGATCCGGGTTTTTCGATTCGCTCGTCCATTCCCTCTCCTTTGTAATTGTTTTTTCGGACTTGACAGCCCTGTCCTGTTTAACGATCTTTTCCCGCTTGACAACCTTTTTCTGCTTGACGATCTTTTCCCGCTTTACAACCTTTTCCTGTTTGACGACCTTTTCCTGTTTGACAACCTTTTCTTGTTTGACGACCTTTTCCTCCTTGATTGCCTTTTCCTGCTTGCCAACCATTTTTTGATCTTCCGGCTTAACGATTACTTTGTTCAATGGCAAAACACTGTCCGGTGAACTTATCCGATGATATTCTCGCAGGTGTTTCTTTATATCGACGAAGACATTTTTGCACAGGAAACATTTTGTCGTTTGTTTACGCTGCGGGGAGTCTGGCTCTGTTTTTGTGGTCTCGTTATAAGATGTGTCAAGGGTACAAGATCGTCGCGGTCTCATGAAAACTTTTGACGATTTTGGACCAGCACGCTGACGCTTGGGAACAGATATTCCCTCAGATTTAATGTCTTTAGAGACTTTGACGAAACTTTGAGGCGATGATGCGCTCGTCTTGTCTGTCGTAGTTGGGTCATCAGGTTGTCGCGTCGATTTTCCGTCGTCCTCGACGAACAGTCTGCCGCGCGCAGTGGCAGGTATGTTGATTCCGTGTTCGTCAAGCGCGTGCTTGGTTAAAAGCCACTTCTTCCTAAAATGTTTGTCGCAGGTATTGCAAATATATCGGTACTCGACGGACTTTGAAGGATGCTTCTTTCGACGATAACGATAGAGGTATTTCTCTTCCGGTTTCTCGGGACTTTTTACCTCTGTATCGGGATTGCTCTTTTGTACGTCCGATGAAGGCTCGGATTTGTTCGGTTTAGCATCGTTTGGAAATCGCCTCTTGAAATCGACGGGTATATTGATGCCATGAATCTCCGCTGCGTGCTTGCGCAGACTCGATTTCCACAGAAATTGGTTTTCGCACATCGGGCATTCGTACGAAGCTTTAAGATTCTTATGGTAATTCTTGTCGCCTATATCCCGGTCCGTATCGCCGGAATTCGATTCGCCGCTTTGAGATTTTTTCGATCGCGTCAGTCTAGTCTCAGTGCTGCTAAGACGTTTGCGGGAGTGCGATGGAGACGGTAACGCTATACCGTGATCTCTTTTTGTGTGAAGTCTAAAGCCTCGTCTTTCATTATAAATTTTACCGCACGTTGTGCAATTGTATATTTTCCTCTGCTTTTTCACGGAAAGATAAAAATTGGGCAACGCGTTGTTTCCGTTGCCCTGCATTGGCTGATATTTGATGTAAGACACAGCACTGTTCGTCGCATTGGAGGATAATGAGTCCGAGGTTGATTTGGAACCTTCCGTCGAACCCCCTTCTGCATCCGCGTAATCGTTCTCCTCGTCATCCGTGTTCTCATAATCCTCAGCTTCGTCCTCACTCTCGTAGCTTGTTCGAGCCTTTTTTAAGAGCTGCATGGTGTCCCATATTTTGTCGCATCGTTCCAACGCTACACTCGCATCCCGAAGATTGTATTGTCTCTTGAGATGCATAGACAACTTCAAGAACTCCTCCTGAGAACACAAAACTAGACGTTCGTCATTTAAGAATAGCTAGAAGCATGAGTCGTAAGACCTTTAGTAGAACGATCGAATTCGTGCAATAGTTCCCTCGTGAATATTATACGCTACGCTGTTCTCCCCAGTGATCTGGTAATTTGTGGAAAATAAATCAAATAATATTTTACTTCTTTTTCTATTGGTTCTTTCACCTGGAAACAGTATTACCCCACCATGAGCCTACAGCTGACTTCCCCCTCTGTAACCCATTTGCCTGAACACGTCTGTGAACATAGGAAAACTGTGGAAAATGGGATGTTCTGAATTAGAGGTCCCCATGCTAAGCACTAAATCTGAATCAAACAAAATATATTTATATTTCATATATAATTCGATATGTGTTATTCTTTTCCAACAAATTCTCGGATCATGATGAACTCAAATGTTCAATGGTATTATGTACCTTGTACTTTAATATATTACCATACTGATATAATTAGGTATTAGTAAATGATTATGTGATACCATATCAAGCTAAAATCTTTGATTGAAATGTAGCAACAGAGAAGGAAAGGAATTCACAATTGCACGGCAGGCGGTTTGAAATTTTTTTAAACGTTAAGATCCTTGTATCCTTCTATAAATTATCCTTCATCATTTCCATTGTATATGGCAGTAGAATGTTGTTGCCTAACAATTCATTTAGAATCACAACAATGCAAAGTCATGTATATCCTGTGATAGATTCAAGATATCTTTTAAGATACGTTCTTGTGGAAAGGCTTCTCTTAGACAGCACTGAAAATGGTTCCTTGGCTTAACCTTTAAAGATTCGTATATTCGATGTATATAGGGAAATGGACTTGAGGCAACCAAGTACTCTGTTGGACAAAGGTAACTCGTATAGAATTCCTCGACTTGGTACGGAATCTGACAGGATGGATATATTTGTTTCAAAATAAATCACAGTTAGGTAAAACTTTGAGACCAGCATTGGATATTTCAATGACGGTGTAGAAATTAAAATCGTACTAGCGCGATCCACGAAATCGTGTTTTTCGTCATTACAAGGCTGTTAAAGGTCACAAATTTCCGAGATCGGTATTAAGGTCGCGGGGATAAAACAGATGTGGAGGGTTAGGTTAGACAGTAAATGAAACAGCGTGTAGGACGAGCGGGAAAGTTCCCACCTTAGACAACGACTGCATCAGAAGAATACAAGGTAACGTAAGTTTGTAACGCCATTTTTATTGCTTTATTCGATAAGCAATGTCCAATTGTATTGGACAGCCTTGTACTTTCGTAATGAAATATACATACGAATGTTGTCGAATCGTCGCCACATTCCTCATCACCGTTCAGGAGAGTGAGTTCGTCCTCGTCTACAGATTCGTCCGAAGACAATAACCAACTGCTAGTCTCATCGTCACTCTCGAAAGTAGGATAAGCTGGCGATCCCGACATGTTTGATGCGTGACTCACGCACCAATTGTTAGAAATAATCTGACAAATTTTTCAATGCGAAAGATTCGTGCACCAAAAGCGTTATGTTATACGACTGGGCATCAGGTGGACGGACATCTTGCTTTCGGTTGCACGATCTTCCAACGGACGCTTGTCCTCTGATTGGTTCATTCTAACTTCCCGCGCTGAATCCCCTTCCCCTCCTGTTGGATAAAGCTACGAGCACACCAGTACGATCGAACTGATTGCGAACCGGGAGCGTTGATAGCGCAGCGATCGCTTCCAATGTTTATAAGTTCAGCTAATTAGGAAAACGTACGTAGCTATGACGCAAATTATATGCGTTCAACAGCGGGATGTATGCGATTAGTAAACAAACGAGTGTGAGCATTGTTGGCTGTGACATACCAGTACTTTATAATTCATTTATTATTTTTATGTCTGTACAAGATGAAACACAAACATTTATACAAAAAGGGAACAACTGCAATATATTTAAAGATTCGACAAATCTCTGTTAGAAAAACGTGAGAAAAAACGACTAATGATTAAATGACAAATCTCGGGTGTCCGAGCTCTAGCCGCGCACGTGAGCAATCTAGTTTGCGATATAATCGCTCCTGCATCACTCCGGTAGTCCAGATGTGTCCTTAGCTGAAAATCAGCGTTCCATTGGTAGCTCACAACAGGCAGATTCACGGCAACAACATTATTATAATTCTGTAAGGTTGCGAAATAAATGCATAGAAGCAATAGTTCGATTGTGTTCAAATGACACGACAGTTAACTAAATGTTTGATGAACACTATTCCTTCCGTTTGTTTCCATGGATGAAGTTATGTTAGCAATGTTATTATTTTGAGGTTATATTCCGTCAATATTTTCCGAAGAATAAATGAAAAGTACTTCACCCTAGTTTATTCGGGATACTGCTATTTTCTATTTCATTACATAATATGGTTGTAAAAAATAGGTATCGTCATTGAAATTACGAAGAAAGTAAAACATGTGACCGAGAACAAACTGTCATTTATGGACCGCGCTGTTTGTAGGTTAAGAGTCGTCGCGTACTAGCGTCTCAACAGAATTTATTTACTGCATGATTCAACAGAAGCATTGGACGCGGCGATGTCCGTTGATAAGTTGTGAAAATGCTTAACTATTTATTTTGAAAACAGCTTTAGCCCAATGTCACTAGATCTTGAAAAAATTGTGGGATCAATTTTCGAAAAGTAGAAACAAAAGATTCAATTTAAATTACAAAGAAATAATTAAGGTAAAATTTATTTTCCGTTCTTTTTTTTTAATAATTACTCTAAACCGGTCGTTACTCGAATATGTGACATCAGGATCTAAAAATTGGAGACTCGAAGCTTCGATTTGTTTTATCTTTATAGCCATTATTCGCCAGATGTAACAACATTTTTTCAAACGGTCCCATAAAATAAGTTAACCCCACATTTGAGTCAACGTATTGTAAAAAATGATTATAATTTTAGGCGTTACGTTTCGTTTCGAACGTAACGACTAATCATTTTTCAAGCGAACAACAGATCCAATATGTGAAGCATAGATCGGCTTTACAACGAATCGGAAAGATACAAGTTTTTTTTTCGGAAACGAATAATTTTTCCGGATATTGAAGTAAGATTCAACGTAAGTGTTTTTTTCTGGCGTTCGACGAAATACATTCGGTCATAGTATTATTCAACGTCGAACAATCGCGCATAATAGATAAAAATTGATTTTCAAGATAGCACAGAGAATAACAATCGGCTAACAAGAAATGATCATGCATTTCCGGTGCGGTGACGCTTATAAAAAGCGTCCTCGACCGTTCGGTCGTTTGTTCATTTGTAGCGAGTCTGCGATGAAAATAAAATGCATTCGTGGCTTATCGGACTGGCTTGCCTATCCTTGTTGGGAAATTTTATCCCAATAGTCGAAACTACACCAATCGGCTCTTCTTTCGGTGATTTTTTATTTATCCAGAATTTGAAATATTCGGTATATTGAATTTTACTTGAATTTGTTTCAAATCGTACGCAGGCTTATCGAAAAATGAACGGCGCGCCGAATTTGGCGAGAGTATCGGCAATTGGTTGAGAAATATGAAAAATCGTATATTCGGTGGTTCGAGCAATCGTGATGTCTTACCACCAGTGGAAGCTGAAAAAATGATGATGGAGCTAGAAAATGACGATCTTGAAGAGCGCAGACGGAAAGACCCGGACGGCTTCTTCCTCGATTTATGTAATTATCCACTCTATATACGGATTTTCTTTCCAACGACTTATTTTCGTTTATATTCGCTATATACGTATTTTGTTTCCAACGACTTATTTTCGTTCACCTCAACATTGATTGACAGTAACAGTGACACATATTCAATACATCGGTCTTTCTATTCAATAATTCAAGTTTTTTCAAAATATTTTCGTATTATAGAAAATCTTACGTTGAGAATAACGTTGTATTTGCATTGCTCATGTAGAACATTACTTACGCACTCGTTATTGCCAATTATTACTTGAATAATTAAAAAACTACAATTTTCCGATGGTACAAAAATTAAGTTTTCATTAAATGTGATATCGTTCATTAAATCTAAAATTGCGTCATAATGGACAGGTGATCAAATTCACTTATACCGACTTACACCGGTCAACCCTGTTTTTTGCTTCAAGTTCTCGCACGTGTAATATTTTACATTGTTACACGTGTAATTGATTACCTGCGCAGCTAACTTGACCTTCGATCCGCAAACTGATTGGGGTTTTCGTCTGGGTAATTGGTACTTCATACGAAAATCACATGACAAAAATGTCATCAATTGCAACACGTATCGATCCACGTATCCGGATTGGACGATGAGCAAAGAGGACCCCTATGACAATACCGTACCCTCGTTAACAACTACGAGAGCGTACAAGGACGTCACAATCACGGAAGTTTCAACGGTGAAGGACGAAACGCCGGAAGTTTCGTCGGGAACCATAATACCGGTAGGAAAGAACGAGGACAATGAAACCGGAAGTCCAAATGGGGCTGATCGATCAACGGAGGTATTGGCACCGCCGGGATAAGCGGAATCGTGATACTCGTTCATCCGTTGAATAAATGGTCGTATCAACGATACATGGGTACATCGGGCGTGTTTACAGCTCGAATAAAAAATTCCTTGTCCCTTCGCCGGCTGTTTCTGAAAAATCGTGAATTTTCGATGTTTCTACAGTGTTGCTCTCATTAGGCTGCACGAAATTATTCATTATTCAATCGTCTTAATAAATACATATTATATTTATACAAAGGCAAAATGTTGAGTAACCGGTGTAATATATTTTTCAAATTCCTTGCTTTCACACTACATTCTTGTCTCTGCGCTGTTTTCTACATTTCAGACATCTCCTCGGTCCGTTACCCAATATTACTTTTTTCCTAATACTGTACTGTGTCGCATTTGCACGCGGGACACAAACCATCGAAAACCAGTGCCGGTATAAGCCGTCATTTTTTTTTGTATTGTGTTGCGTGCACAATCGAAAACGTAAGTACATTTACCTGTCGAATGTACAAGTCGGTTGTGTTCACGCGTTTACTTGACTAAGTATTCGGTGGTATCCCGGTTAGAACGCCTCGGCGTGTGGATCGAACTTTGCGCATTGTCGATTCAAATCTAATTACATTCCTTTTTCGTTCACAAATTAGCTATGGCGTAGTGTCTAGTTTTAAATGCACCATCTTAGCAAATCGTGATGAATGTAGACAAATAAAATGACATTTCCAAAATTCTTTGCAAATCCTTACGATTCCGAAAACTACTATCGTTGCAACTATGAGAATTCGCAATGGCCTTCATTACCTTAAACGGGACTATGAGGTTGATTGATAGGCTTTTCTGCTAATAAAAATTTCTTACACCCGCAAATTTAGATACGCAGAATGTTCTTTTTATTACTGGAAACGGAATTCCTTCAAAATAAACAAAAATGAATGGTTGATATTTTTATAAAAATGAAACCAATTTTAATCTCGTACACGAGATAGAAGAATATCCGAATAGTTATACTTCGGGCGTAATTACTCTTTGATTCGGTTTTATTTTGCCTAGGTACGTCACACGTGCGATTCACGTGGAATATACCCCGTGACTTTTACGCGTTCGATACTTACATAATACATCGAAGGGAAATTGTCTCGTCGAGGCACAATCGAGTCCAGTATAATGATTATAATCTCCATTCGTTTTTCCAACAGGAACTATCTAGTTGCGTAATAAATCAGATCGATCGAGGCACGAAATCAGTGTACTCGGAGGCATGTTGTGATTGCGTAAAATTTATTATAAATTATCGACGAATGTGGTATTATCGTGCAATACCTTACAATAAACTTTTACGCCCCATGTTGTACAAATTCGCGTGGTCTTCATATGATGTGGAATTACTGGAATAGAGAAGAGAGAAAAAAAAAATTTCGACTTGTACTAATTTTCTCATGCGCCTCAAGCGAGGCCAAATTAAATTTTGTTTCAAACCAAAATGAGGGAATATGATGAGTGTGCATGATGGCCGACACCGGGTGATGGAAATAGACGATGAACTCGGTACGAAACATTAATACATTTTCCCAAACTACCAAATAATGCAATACCAAGAATACCGATAATAAATTTGTGAACATTCCTCGAGGAATATAGATATTCGCGAACCCAGCATGCGTATGAACAATGAATGATGAAAAATGTTTGGCGAGGGAGCATTGTTTTCACCACTGAAAGATTTTCCTTCCAATTTTTCAGATGTGTCATTTCTTTGCAGAAAATTCACGAGAATATGTTATTGCACGGTTTTTTCTTATTCGTCGCAATGGAGCAAACGAGTAATAATGAGATTGTCGAAAAAGTGTGAGCGAAGCTTTATGACAGTTTCTTCTCCTCCGTTGTTATTGCGAAAAAAGCAGTGATGACATAGCCCGGAGATAGCACAAAGAAAATGAATTCCCGAATATTGTATTTGTAGCAAGCCGCTGAAGTATCGAGTAGTATTTTGTAATCCCCGAAAGTGAGACAGAGTTGCGCTGGCATGCTGACCATGTATAATACACCATAATTATGAGAGACCATCCACCTCCAGAAGTTGGTAGTACAAATAAACATCATTTCGTCTACTTTTTTCCCTAGAACGTGAACATAATATTGATAAATCTACCGACGCATGCATAAATTGATAACAACACTGGTTTGAGGTAGTTCGAGCGGCACAGCCAGAATAAGCGATGCAACAGATATCTATGTCATTTTTGGGAAGTAAAAGGCCTCAATTTGTTGACTGACCGATCAAATTCCAATATGGTCGTTTCTTTTCGATATAAATGAAAAACGAATATTTCTCAAGGGATTTTTCAGCAATCGCAACAGTGATGAAAATATTGTAGTCCCTCATGAAAATTCATTAGTTATTGGTTTTAAATGAAATAATGGATAATCTATGTTATCGATTACTTCATGAATGCATCACGATTTTTATAAAAAATTTGCATCATCTTCCAACCAGGCTATTTAACCGCAACAACCTCAAACCAAAAAAATACAAGAACCGATTGAAAAGAGTACATAAGACACAAGAAAACTTTATCTCCTAGGTGGGTATATGTATACACATATATAAGTACACCCATGCCAAAGTATAATTTTGAATTCATCTATTTACAAAAGATATTCATGCGTAAAAGCAAAAGATTGCCAGTTTCATTTTTACAAAAGCACCCAAAGCCGAATGATAATTTTGCCCCCAGCTCCATCATTTATAAATAACTTAATGCTAATCAAGCGATACAATAAATGCAAGTGTTTTTACCTTCTTCGCCGCTGCTCCAACCTTGCTCTTCTTGGTACCCCTAACCTTCTTCATCCTGTTCTTACGTTCCTTTCTCTGTTTACGTGTTTGTTTTTGTTTCTCGTAAAGGCCGTGCCTGGCTAGCCTATGCTTTGGCTCAAACTTCTTTGCGAAATCCAGAGTCTCATAAATTAGGGCAAAGCCAGTAGATTTACCGCCACCAAAATTTGTCTGAAATCCAAAGACGAAGACAACGTCCGGTGTAACCTTGTACATTTTGGCAAGTTTTTCACGGATCTCCGTCTTGCGGACCGACGGCTGACCAGGATGCAGGACATCAACGACCTAGAAGAGATAAAAAAGTGTAATGTGTATCCTGACGTTTAATAATGTCAAACTTAAAACTATATTGCTTTAAAAACTCACCATTTGTTTTCGGCATAATAGCCTGTTCGTCATGAACTTCCGTGTTCGGATCGTAGCGGTTCCCTCGGTCTGAAACATGAAAAATCGAATTCGATAATTTCGAGGTTATGTATCGTGCTGATGAAGGCGATCGTCCTTCGGATGATCGGTGACACTCGAATGTGACAAATCATTGTTCCGTTATGTTTATAAGATCCGATAAATCGCACTAAATATGTAAAAAGTAGTAATGTTTATCCGAATTTCGTGTTATGAATCCCGTTTATCCATGCTCACTGTATCCGAAGGAGTACACAGAAAAAACATAACATTTCGATAATATATCGATCACTGATCACAAACGCTTTCGATATCCGCGAAGTTAAATAGTCCGGTCGTTATTTCGCGCGAATAATCTTCCATTTGTTTAAACGATTCGTGTGAATTTTTCGGATTCGAAATACATACCATCTTGCCCGATAATCGTACCACTCGGAAAAGAGTTTACCGGAAGCGGGGAGCGCAGCACCGTAACACACGTTCGAAGCCTGAACTAAAAAGGCTCCAGTGTTGCCGCTCTCGTCCATACATCGTTCAAATAATGGCGGTACATCCGGAAATCAGCTGTTATAGGTCGAAAAGTATCGCTGTACGGAGTGCGCGTTCAGGCTATTTCTGTCTCACTCGGACGGGACGTCTGATGATTCGCGAGACGGAGACGCAGAACGATCGTATTCCTTCGAAAGGTTGCGTTTACTCGCGATTCTCGCGCCGAGGGTAATATCGTCAAGCTTGCAAACTCGACGCGCCCAATGTGCGCTCATCGCCCGCGAGATGCAATAAATTACAGAAAGTTCATTTTCCTGAATTAATACTGGCTTACGAAAAAGGCAATTTGGACGTAGAGATGGCCCCTTCAAGGAGTTTACAGTATCAACCTTCCTAATCCCTGAGAATCAAAGTTTCATTATATTTCTGTACTGTAGGAAACGGCCGACTACCACCCCCACCCGTTAGAGTGGAATCGTCCGTCCCGGCGCTGTTGTCACGTCATCGATCCATCTTTCTTGAAAGAAACTAAACTCCGTGGCGTGGGTGGCGATTGGCTCTCGAAGCGCGGGAGGAGAGGTCTCGTGGCGGCGATTGGTAAATCCATCGCAGATGAAAGAGTGGGGATGAAGTATCACGGGAGGGGCGACATCGGGCGGAAATCTCGGGAGACTGACGGCACGTAGCTCTTCGTAACTAGAAACGTTTTTGCATTGCTGTCGAAAATGGCGTCGGGCGCGGAGCTGCCAGAATATTCGTCTCCAGCGAAACGTCGTAAGGTCGAGCTTGAGGTATACGGGACGGCCGCGGGCTCCGAACTCGATTTTCGCGCTTGCAAAGAGTCTTGCGAGACCTCCCAGGAAGATCTTGAAGGTATTTAATCCAAAATATGTCAAATTTTGTCGTAAAATTTTCTCCATTCCAAGATGGCGTCGGTGCCAAACGATGACGCCCATTATAAACGCGATGCGTAGTTTGCGACCTCTGACGCTCGCCGATGGGGCTTCTCGCCGCCATTGACGATTCTTGGGCGCGTCTCGAACATTTCGATGCATTTTTTTTTTCACGCCAACGTATTCGTATTGCTTATTGCATTTATTTCGCAAAGTGATTCGATATTTTGTGTTGAAAATTTTCTGAGCATCAAATTTTCGTATTAGGGTACAACGAAAAAATGGTTTTGTTGCGGCGATATTTAACGCGGGAATATAAAAGCCAGTGACATCGGGTGTTAGACAGAGACGAAGAGTGAGAGAGAGCGAGACAAAACGACCGAGCGTTGCGGCTCTTTCGCGATCACAGATGGCACGAGTTTCACAAACAATAACAGGGAGTCCGTATTTTTGACGTTTGGCGGCTTATGAAGCACGCGCGTATTGTCAGGCGCACATAATCATCCAGCGCGTCCGTTTTGAACATATTATTCTCAAAACATGAATTAAAACTTAAAGCTTAACAAACGTTTGAACTCGATGCGTCGTTCAATTATCAGAATAAAACGTCTTTTTTTTTATTTACTAATTTGTAACAACCAGAATTACTTCCGCCGAATAAATTCAACTTTTGTAATAATACTTGAAAGAAAAGGTTATGGTTTCCAGTAGGGCATAGTTCGAAAAAAATGTTGAAAAGATTAGGCGTCTCGAACGTTAAGAACAATGGAATCTTGTAGGTTAAATGAGAGGTTAGAAAGATTCGAAAGGGATCTTACTTCACTTCACTTCAAGTTGTCAACATGACTGCGCGTCAACAAATACTACTTGATTATGATGATGCGCACAGATGGAACTGGTTCTGCCAATGTTTTTTGTTTTTGTAAAATTATTAAGTTGCTAGCTCTGGTTGGGGAAGATGTCAAGATTCTCCAATGATTTCATTTATTTATCATTACAGAAACCCTCGGCGGTGACAGTGGTTTTACGGAAATTAGCGAAGGCATTAAATCTGTCTCTACCACACCGGATCTCAATCATCTTAATTCAACATCTTCGCGCACAGACTCTACGAGCGACGACACTGGTTGCCCGTGAGTTTGAAAAGAGAACACACAAAAATCTAGCAAAGAAAAGCACTCGATCTTTAAAAGTTGTAACGCCGTAGTCAAAGTAAAACTTGTCAAGAAAGAAAGAGGGCTGCGCTGACTGGGAAGTAAGTTTTGCACAAAAAGGCAAAAATGTACAAATTCCAACTTGCATAACACGCATTGAAAATATTCATCCATTTCGACCTTCTCATTGTATTAGGGTTACACGCTCACAATTGTTGCACCTATCAATGTATAATATTTTCTTAAAGCTAAAAATACCAATGCAAGTAGTAATTACTTTCATCTGGAATTATCTTATAACATTTTATTCCAAGAATAAAAAATTGAAATTAAATTACTTCGCTTCACTTGATCAGTGATACATTTTTCAAATTAAATTTACCAATTGTGTTCTTTTATTGTGATTATCATTGATTTTATACTTCATCTGTCGGACTGTGTTATTTGTTTTCGCTCAATTTTAAAGGCTCATTGGAATTGCAACAAAACAGCCGATCAACTCTCATTATCAAAATAGCATAAGTTTCTAAGATATTGCGTAAAGTGGCAGTTCTAACAATGCTAGTAACTAGGAGTGGTAGAAAAAATTGCAATGATGATTCGAGGTGAACAATTGAATATTAGTTTCTAACGATCGGTAATATTTTCAGGCTCGACACAGCGGATGAGAAAGACGAAGTATCGTCGACCGTTTCAAATTTATCAGATTTGTCAGGTCTCTCAGATCTCTCCGGAGGCTCGAGCCATCTTTGGAGAAACGCTTCGTCTTGGGTTCAGAAACAAATGCTGACCGGTACCAATCCCCGTGATCTTCTGCAGCATCTTCTGATGGATCCGTCACAGATTCCTGATCAGGTTGACGACATCACGTTATGGAAGGTCAGTAAATATTATCGACGAGTGTAGCGTCTCGGTGATTTAATTTTCAACATGTACGAAATATGCAGGCGTTAAATTGATGGTTTTACTAAAAGAAAACAAATATTCTAATGTCATTTAACGAATATGTGAAGTAATTGGTAATTATGTATCGCGCAGCTTGTCCTCAATATAATGTCGGAGCCGCCTCGCCGTCAGAAACTCCGGCACATAAACACACTCACGGACGTGGTGAGGTTGATAAGGAACAGCAAAAAAATCATCGTTCTTACCGGCGCTGGTGTGAGCGTAAGTTGCGGCATACCAGATTTTCGCAGTCGGGACGGCATTTACACGAGACTTGCTCAAGATTTTCCAGACCTACCCGATCCGCAGGTATCTCATACGAGTAACTTATTTGTTTTTTTTTCTTTTTTCTATTTCGCGTATCTATGACCAATATTTTAATACGCTACTAACGGTGATTGTTGCAGGCAATGTTCGACATAAATTACTTCGGACAAGATCCGCGTCCATTCTTCAAATTCGCACGCGAAATTTACCCAGGACAATTCAAACCCAGCCCGTGCCACAGGTTTATAAAAATGCTCGAGAAGCACAAAAAACTGCTTAGAAATTATTCGCAGAATATTGACACCCTCGAACAAGTAGCCGGCATTGAAAACGTGATTGAGTGTCATGGTTCGTTTGCCACCGCGTCTTGTACGAAATGCAAATATCAGGTCCGCGCCGAGGACATACGGGAGGATATATTCGCTCAAAGGATTCCTATTTGTCTCAAGTGCAGAGCAAACGCGTTGCCTTCGTTGGCTGACCTCAATCCGAATGAAAATTTCAGAGGTACGGAACTTGTACGTTTTTGCCTTTTTCAATTGATATTGCAGTTATATTAGAGACAAAAAAAACGGTTGTCATTTGGAAAACTGTTCGCAATCCCCTCGTATAAGTGTATCGGGCACTTTGTCATTTTTCTTTTCGGACAAAAAATGGACCACCTTGACGGAAAAAAAAACATAACTAATTTAACAAACGGCGTTTTGAAAACGACAAAACCGTGAAGTAGTAAAATTTTCTGTTTTTCGTAGATTTGGTTTCTCAAGGAATAATGAAACCGGATATCGTATTCTTCGGTGAAGGCTTGCCCGACGCTTTCCACGACGCGATGGCACAGGACAAGGACGTTTGCGATTTACTCATCGTAATTGGTTCTTCGCTCAAAGTTCGCCCGGTCGCGCTTATACCTTCCTCGATACCGTCTTACGTTCCGCAGATTCTCATAAATCGAGAATCATTGCCTCATCTCAAGTTCGACGTCGAACTCCTTGGCGATGGCGATGTCATAATAAATCAATTGTGTCACTTGTGAGTATTTAATCGAGCGATTATCCTATAAAACACTATTCTTGTCGTCTGACGAGAAATGCTTTGGATTGCATTTTTATATTCGACCCCTCAAATAAATAATTCCGCTATTCGATTATGTTTGAAAGATTCGCTGTACGTTGAACATTTAATTTTGAAGATCGAATTTATCGGCCTTGAGCTCACGTTAAAAAAGTCCTTTTCTCTCGGAGTCCCGTTTTCAAGAGCGCAAGTCGAACAAGACTTAGCAGTATAGCGAATGAGAATAGTACGATTATAGCGTGTGCTTTTTGTTTCGTTTTACACAGAATGGGCAGCGACTTCGAGGAAGTGTGTTGGAGGTCCGATCTGTTGAAGGAAGCGCCACAGTTGACTGCGCCATCGATATTCCCGACAGACGATCTATGGGAACGTTCTCAGGATACCGAGACGATTCACGAATTGTCGCAGGACAGCGAGGCAGGTGTAGACCTGAAACAGCCCCAGCAACACAATACCTCGTCCGAGAGTCAGGACAGTTTGACAATAAACGCGAACACAACGCCGAAACGCCTGGAGAACACGGACATTTGTATATCACCGTTCCACGCCGGTCATATGGAGAATACCGAGGGAAGTTTCGCCTTGTTGGGCGAGAGTCCGAAGAGGCGACTCGGTGATTCGAGCGCGGAGAGCAGTCCCAAAAGAATACACCTTGGTTGCACAAGGAAAGACGAGATCGTCTGTTGCACGGAAACCGCGACAACGATTTCCCGTACACCGGAGGAGGACACGCGATACGCCGTGGCTCGTTACAACCGCGTCATATCGGTCGAGTCCACCTCCGAAAACAACGGACAGATATTCAATCTCGAGGAGTGTCACGTTGTACCGAGAACAATGGAAAACTTTGACGATAATCCGTCGATGAATTCCTCGAACGAGATGACCGCGGCCACTGAGAGACGAGAAGCGGAAATTATCTGCGATGACGATCTACTGGACCTTGATAAAATGTCGAGCAAAGCGAGGCACACCTCCATCGACTCGGCAATCGATTCAGGCATTGGCGACAGTTGTAACAGTGTCGATAGTACCGAAGCCACCAATCTAGTCGTCGACAATAATGAAACGAAGATCGAGGAACTCGAGCGCCGGTGCTGGCAGCCGAAGATTAAGGAGAGCCTCGCAGCGCGTTTACCCGGTAAGCTTGATGTTCTCGTAGTCCTACTTAAAAACCCTATTTATTTAAATATATATTTTATGGATGTTTAAGACATACAAACCCAGTCTTAAAAGGTGGTGGCATATAACATTTTGTATATATGTTTGAGACGTAGAGCTGTATTAGTTGCAACTGCGTTTTTTTGAAATCCAACCTTACTGGAAAGAGCTTTTTAGAGTAAGAGCGCCGCTCTTCGCTAACTTCTCCAATTTTAAGGTACTTTTACAGTTATACTGTTTCATAATACGCAAATGAAAAAATAGCATAATTTCAATACGTTAAATTATACGGTCTAATTGTGTAGCGAATTATGGTGAAGTTGTCGCAAAAGTTTTCTCTATAAATAACATGACGTCACAATAAATCGAAAATGTTGGGTATTACGCTTTGTATCTTATCGGATCACAATTTCGATAAGTGAAAATCGTTTACGAATTGATGAGTTACTGGAGGGAAACAGTCAAATTTGTACAACGGCTACCACCCGCGTATTTATGGTAGTTCGATCAGGGATTTCTTTCTCGTTTTGTTTTACATTATTTATGAGCCACAAACCCTTGCAAGAGATGGATAATTCTCACAAGCTCCCTATCGTCCAATTCGGTGCAACGCGGAACAGTTCCTACAACCCTTGAACGACAAAATTTTTACCCAACCGGGTCAGTGTATTTGAGGCACATATCGTCGTCGTTAATTGAGAGTTGGAGAAATAAACTATTGGAATTTTATAGGATCGGATAAGTTAACTAAAATCATAATGGTTTTAACGACAAGTGCATTTTCCAACTATTGCTTGAACTTTTATTAAAAATTGTAACGATCGGACCGATCAACATGACATTTGCGTCGGCACTGCAGATACTTCATTGTTATCGATAATTGTTTATTCGGTCTCTCACAAAATTTGACATGAATAGAAAAAATTGATAAAAATTATTATTAAAACTGAAATCGCGATGTCTGCAAAAGCTTTCGGTCTGCAAAAGCTGCAATAATATTTTCATTAGAAATGAAAATATATTTCTAATAATATTTTCATTAGAAAATATTATGTTTTCATAAAGGCCAAGGTTGCGTCGTAATTGAAATCGGTTCATCTAAATCTCAAATATATCTACACTTACTTGCGCTATGCACTCTTATACTTCCCTTCTGACTACTATGTGCTACTCTTTTCTATCATCAGCCTTACTGTTCTCACTTGCTCAATCAAGTAGACACCTGATATTGAGCGAATTTAATCATATATTTAAAATAATCAAAAGAATTTTGCTTCATAGATTCCTTCGATGAAAAAGATATTTCGAAGAAGTGTTTGGCATATGGAAAATAAGAAAATTGCGTTTTTAATACTACCTCCCTTTCGTTGATTGATCTAATTCGCAAAATTGTAATGAAGATTATTAAAATGAAAGTCCGAGTTTTAAAGGGTTTCCCATAAATCCTAGCAACACTTGAACGGAGCAATGAAAACTCATATTTTTCGTAATTTACAGAAAATTCCTACTATCAAATATCACCAGGAAAGTACATATTCCCCGGTGCAGAGGTTTACTTCGAGCCGGAAGAGTACGATCGTTGCTCGTTGTCTGCAAACTCCGAAAGTTCGAGCAGCGACAGCGACTCTTCATCGTCATCCTCGGGCGAAGAGGAAACATGTAAGTATTGTTTCTTTAACGAATATGGTTTCTTTTACTTGAAGGGCTCTTCGATAAATCCGTGGTGCTTATCGGACAAACGAATAATGTCCACAGGTGCGGACAACGATTTCTCCGAGGGAATCGAGGTCGAAGCTGAGTCCGACGTTGACCCAAAAAAGCGTCGCAACAAAGTCGAGTTTTATGAGTACCTTAAGAAATTTCTTTAAGATATTTCTACGTTGGGTGACCCGTTCCGCAAAGCACGCGTTCGCAAACACACCAACAACAACAACACACGCAAAAACACACTGATATATGAGAATATAACTCTTGAGCGACTTGCAGTCGCGAGTAAATTTCGGACTTACGTAATCGTGCAATTCGGTGCGAAAGGCAATACTCCCGAGGAGAATATAAATATATTTATTTCTTTCATGCGATCAATCTCCCGGACACTTTTCGACGAGTCGACGGATGAAATGCTGCGATCGTAGCTTCATGAAATTCCATTCGGGGGTCGAGATACTTGTGTGAAACGTACCATTTACAACGGGCGATAGAAATCTCGCTATTTCATGCAAGAAAAGGGATGAGGGAAGGAGAGGAAGAGAAAAATGGAAAAGACAAATTGATTAATTTCAGGATTAATCTACGATGGCGCGTTTAATGCTCAATACAGTCTTCCACCAATGTTCATGATCATCGGCATTTAAATCTAAAATTCAATCAAAAATCTTTTCGTACAGTTCCCGGCGAGTATCCCGTTTTGTTAATCGAGGAAAATATACTGTCCTCCATTTCTCTCTTTTGAGAAGGAACGAGTGAATTTTGAACGTTCGTATGCTCTCCGTTCGATCGTGTTCGGGCTTTCTCCATTGATCGTTGTTTAGTTATTCGTATCTGTAAATAACAGGTTTTTTCCGGTTCTTCTTTTCGCAGGGCGGGTCGTTTCTTTCGATAACCGGTAAGGACGTATTAGAGATTAGGAAGGAAAAGGAAAGGGAGAAGAAAAGCAGTGAGGAAAGTTCTTATTTCGTCATTAAAAATCACGTGTAAATATTGTCGAGGCGTGAAGGAGCAACCGTGCCGATCGGAACTCGTTCGGGAAAAAGGGCCGCGCTATTGACCGTGAAATCTCGCTCTTTTGTCAGATTTCGTTGTCGATCGTTGATCCTGTCAATTTACATAAATAACTATACAGGAATGATGTGTTGCGTGCGATTCTCGTTATCGGTGAAAGTGTTCGGTCAATAATGACTTCGTTGACGTCATTCATGATCGTTCATAATGTCGAGTTTTTCACCCGGGTTACGATAGCTTCACTGAAACCTCGTTCTCGATAAGACCGTTGCTGCTATCGATGATACCGCTAATAACTGCTTATCAATAACAATGTCACTGATGATTGTATCTTTTTTTGTTTCTTTTCTTTCATTTTACGTCAGTGATAGTGTCATCAATAGTTATTATCGGAGGCAACGTTTTGCGTTGCCAGTGATAATTTTAACGATAACTGTAATTAGCAATGATATAATAATGACAGACGGGTGATTCGCGCGAATCGATCTCGTATGCACTTCGAGAATACGTTTTTAGTCGAACGGATCACTTCGCGAGGCACCTTTAGGTATGAGTTGGCAAAAGTAACACACCTTATCATTTTTCACAGTGTTTTACATCGCCGCTTTTTGTACGCCGAGTTTGCAGACGAACCAGAAACACATTTTTTTTTTAAAGAATATGTTTTTCACAAAATAGTATCGACGAGCTCGCTCGATACTCAAAGGAAACGCGGTTCGAAAGCTCACTGATAGTAGCGAAACATTTTTCATTTACCTTTTTTTAAAGATACTTCGATAAAGATTTGAAAAAAAACTCCATTTTAAATCTTGATGCGTAAAGAAGTAAATATACATAATACTATTATATATGTATAAAAAAAAAAACACGGGCGATAAATCGGACGAACGTTGATTTTTCCCCACGGTAAAATGCGATCTCAATTATGTGTATGTTAACCGTAGCGCGCGCCGAAGGACTCTCGCGATGACACTCACGGGAAGGATTGAAATATTTTTTTTCACACATTGATATCATTGTGAAATAACGATCAAGAATGAATAATTTTATTCGTTGTTCGTGTTTCGATTTTCTTTTTTTTTTTTTTTATACAGATGTACGACTATGATCCTTCGGGATTTTATCGGTGAAAGTTGTAGTCAGTATCGAGCCTTCTCGATAGTGTTTCCCCAGCGGGAACGCGATAGAATCTTGTAGGCGCTAACATTATTTCTTTCTTCTCGTCCTTTACTTTTTGTACACAAGCACATAAACACACGTAAACGTTGTGGTTAGGTTTGGAAATGGTTTGGCAATGATCAAATGATTCATTAATTTGATTGTTTGTTTTCATTGGAGCACAGGCGAATGTACAAAGCAATGCTGGATAGCTTCGCATTGCGTGTTTATTTTTATATGAAGATGATGATGGCGACGATGATGTATGGTGTGACGAAATAGTGATAGACGATACGAAAAAAAAATCTGTAGTTGTAAAAGCGATTCTTTCCTCTCTCCTTTACGCTTCGACATAACGGAAAGAGAAAAGATCGCTTATTTTCTGCTTAGGAATGTTCTCTTAGCGAATGAATGACACGTATGTACGAGAGTTCATCATGTACGGATAAAAAGGAAAAGGAACACTGAAAAAATTGAGCGTAGCTCGGCGTGACCCCATGATCAAATTAATCTCGGGTTGAGAGAGACGCGCTAGGGAGAACACGTATTTATTTTTTTTTTTAATTATTATTTTTGTCACGTATTCGTTGAATGGTTGAAATTGTGAGATTACTAGACCATAGATAAAAATTTATGCGTATACAATTAATTATTGGAGTACGGACAAAAAAAGAAGAAACCAATTGTGAAGATATCCCTTGATACCGAGACGTTTTGCGAAACATTCTGATTTCAGAATTTTGATTAATGGAAATCTAAACTTTTTGAGAATCGTCGAGTCATGGAGTAACCATGAGTAAATTTTCTTCTTTTTTTTTATATACCTAGACGATGGGCCTTTTGCTTTGTACAAATGCCACTATTTATATACTTGTTGAAACGATGAGGATACGCGCTAGAAGATAGGATTTATTTTTATGTCTTTCTCGATCTTTCTCCCTGTCACTTTTTCTCCCTCTCTTCTTCTTCTCCCTCCCCCTCTCTCTATCTCTCTCTCTCTCCCGTTCTCTCACCCTGTCGAGACTTATTTATTGGGAAAAAGTGGAGAGAGAAAGATAAATAAACTGAAAGAAAATTTGCGAATAAAAGTTGATAAAGTTGAGAATACGTGTTCGATCGAGCATGTTGTAACGTTCGACATTTCGCGTAGCGATTTTTTTTTTCTTCAGCTGACCAGAACTTTTTTATGCATATGTCTCGTCATTGTACATATTTATTATTTCTATTGTGTAACGAAAATTTGAATTTTGTCACGTTGATGCAGAACATTTGCTTACCGACAAGTTTTGCGTCTCTCAAGTCTCGGAAAGAGGTGTGTCCGCTTCGAGTTTTTCTCATCTTTTCGTTCTCCCATCGATCGCGCCAACGTGACAAAATTTAAATGGAACAACAAGAAAAAAAGAAACCGAAAAGTTCATGAATCTTTTATAATTTGTTATTTAATGTAATTGAATGTTATAAAAATGTTCTCTTTATTATAAATGTGTAAGCATTTTGTTTCTTCCGGTATTACTAACGTTTAAGCTCTTACGTCGTAAATTAAACACTTTTTTCTACGGTAAAGAAAAATAAATTGAAGCAACGATTCATTTATTTCATGATCCTAGGCGACCGTACAGCGTTAAGCAAAAATTCGTTATTGCACGTACTTTCGAGGCGGACGAACGTCGGAAACACCCCATCGTAAAACCAAAGACGATCAACATATTGATCATTGCTGTAAATATTTGTTGGCAATTTTTTATGAGAAAGAAACATTACTGCAAATTAATTAACGTTGCGGACCATCCATTATTTCCAAATTTACGTTTATTTTAAATTCCGGAAGTTCCTTTTGGTCCTCTCGCAGGCTCTCGCGAGCTCGTTCCCTTATCGATGCTTGTGTCATTGCTTGAACGCTATGACACTGCCCCGAGTATCGAGAATTGAAAATCTTTCATTTTTATCGGTCAGTGAATAATTTTTCAATATTTCGCTTTAATTCCTATCGTTGATTTACTTCGTGTACCTCGGGCGAATTTTTTATTGAATTAAGCTCACAAACAATGTGCTCCTCAGTTGTAAACGTAACATCGCTTGTACGTATCACAAATTCTTGTCCGTTAACTTTATCGACACTAATGTTTCTAAAATGGAGTGTCAAAGATAATACTTCCGTCAATTTTACGGTATGAAAATGGAGGGAATGCGAAACCTGATTCCTTATCCTTTCAATTAATCCGTACGGTTACGAGTCGTCGATGATTGTACCTATAATTCATAATTCTTAGTCGATAAGGCTCGATAAAAATATACCCAGAGTAAAATTACTGTTTCGTTCTCGTAGCATAGAAAACTCGGTTATAATTCTGTTTTTATCGTTATCCGTTTGAATTTTTGAGTACGATAGTTTCTTTAACTTTCGCTCTCTATCTCTCTCTCTCTGCCCCCGCTCTCTCTCTCGTTTTTGTGAGAAAACAATGCGCGACTTAAGAACGCTCTTTTATCCGTACATATTGTAAAAAATAAACGATTTAACTAGTAACATACACCGAGTGCATAAGACAATCCCTATGATACACTTCGCGATTATACTTTCATGTCTTGTTTTTTCCTCTGATGTATCATTTGTATTATTGTTATTGTTGACGTTGGTATTATGAAAATGCACTGCTTGGGGATTTTTGTCGATAGATTCCACGACATCGATAGACTCGACGATTTAAGAATTAGGAATTTTCATCACTGTAAAATAATCGGTAATGTAAAAAGTTTATCGCTGCGTGAAGTTTATTGAAAAAAATAAAATAGGTTATAAACTCCGAGACGGTACACACAAACACGCGCGCACCCACACACATATGTATTATTGGTTTCTACTTGATGGTACACATTGTTAAACTTCTTGTTCCCGACATTCCACTTGAACCCTATTTTTTACGCTCTTTTATCATTCCTATTAGAAGCCCCAGCCGTTAACATAACCTCCTTTGCGACCACGGCCGACATAACCTACGCATTTAAGAAAGCACGTGGAAACTGTGGAAAACCTGTACCGGTAAAAGATGGCTTTGTATTCTTCTGATTCCATAGTGTACAGAGTTTTGCTTAAGGCATGAAGGACATTTACAAGGTCGAAAATTATAGGTTTCGTATAATTTTTTTTTCGTAGAAAGAATACACATAGCCATTTGGATATTTAGATGTGTTTTGTTTAATATTTTAATTGTTTGAAAAAAATTAATTCACGCTTTTTTAACGCAAATATCCATCATCTACGTTAATGATTGGAAGAAGATTTTTTTAAATTGTCGCAGTGCTGGAGTCCTCCCTCACGCTGTAATTATTTGAAAAAAAAATCAAAACAATTCTTAAAGATAAGACCCATATGATGTCGGTGAATCAGTATTTTTGAAATATATGCAAAATTCAGGAAACTGGAGTTTAATAAAGTCAATTTTGTGATTTTTCATGACATTTTTTATTTATTTAAGAGCAAAAGTAGATTTTATTTTTGGAATTGAAAATAATATTTAGATTCACCGACAAACTGCTGATGTAACGAAGACGTGTGACGAATTTCATCGAAATCGGTGGAATAGTTTTTGAGTAGTCATTTCAGCAGCTGGAAGTAACATAGTTTTGAGAAAAACGCGTCCAAAGTTGCATAGCTCTGTTTACTCGGGACGAACCCTTTTGGCGCGTTTTTGCGAAAACTCCAACATTTTTTGAAATTTCGTTGTCAACATTCGACACAATATTCTCAAGAAATTAAATGATCACTATGAAAAAAAGGGATCTTTTTCCAATTGGTAAATTGTCGTCCTGCCTTAAGGCCAAGTATCACACATACCGACCGAGCATGAGAGAGAGAGAGAGAGAGATCGCTGAATTGCAGATACCCACGGATATCTGAGACGGTTGATATTTCGGAAAAAAAGGAGAGGTACTCGATGTTCTACGTTGACCACCGCTGTCTCTGCTATCGTCCGTAACATGATTCGTTTGGGAGAGAAGTTGGCTGTAGGATTTGTATCGACCGGAAATGTGACACATGCCTTTGAAGCATCAACACCGTGGATTCAGAATAATCGGCATTTCGCTCATCGACCGATGCACCAGTTGAAGCACGGATAAACGTACTGTGTCGATTATGTATATGTACATACACATATACATACATATGAAAACTAAGTCCAATAATATTG
This sequence comes from Ophioninae sp. A BG-2022a, assembly GCA_030523105.1. Lineage (NCBI taxonomy): Eukaryota > Metazoa > Arthropoda > Insecta > Hymenoptera > Ichneumonidae > Ophioninae sp. A BG-2022a. The sequence goes on from JAPYZI010000686.1 coordinate 40,039, forward strand.
CACTAGTTAGTAAAACGTAGCTCGTAATATGATTTTTTTCAAATGTATCGAAATTAAGTAACGAGCATAAAAATATTGAAGTATCCTCTGCTCGTATATGTAAAAGGTGATATGACGATTAAACGGCCTTTTGGAAACACTGTTGACTAACGCGAACGATATTTGAAGAAAGTACGAACTTCATTGTTTTGGACCATAACATGTGGAGGCGCGGTAAAAAAAAAAGTTCTTTAAATTCATTCATCATATCCTAAACTTAATTAATATTTTGGGCAACTGTGATACACTAAAATCCGAAAATCCAGACGACGAGACACAAATACGAGACACCATAGAATTTTCATGATTAATAAAAGCATGTTACAACGACAATGATTAACCTCAAAAAGTAACGAGGTGTTGTCGGCAAACCGCTCAAATTCAATGTCGTAATTCATTCTTGCAATTGATCAACCGAGCGAAAAGTTAAAGAAACGAAGAAAACGGTTGAAATATTTTTGTACTCTTACGAGAATAATAACGCTGCGCGAAGTACGTGAAAATGCATAGGCGAGTCCGAGGAACGAAAACAATTGGCTATTCTCAGCGCCAATCGAGAGTGGTGCTAGAAATGTTCACGGTCCTAATTTTGTAATTAAAAAAATCGTCTATGCTTATTTGTTTCGTCTTTGTAACAGAACGTGTCGTCAATTACAACGTAATACTATATTATAGCTACATTCAACCTTCGTAAGCTGTAACCCAGGTGAAAAAGAACATTGATCTTTAGAAATATTCGTCGTACAGAAGGGCACTTCGTAGTTTGGATATAGGAAGCAAAGTGAAAGGCAAAAGAGCTATTCGTGGGTATATATATATAGAAAATATACCGAGTAAAAAAGGTCATCGCAATCGTCGCAACGCGTTATATCACTGCGCGTGGATTAATGAATGCTTTCACGTTAATTGATTCCTGTTTGGATTACCTGAGAAGTTAGACGAAATTTCACCTACGATAACGTAGAAGGGAACTGTTGTATATTTAACGGTAGGAGATGATGATTCGGTCAATTTCGTCGTTTTTTTCGTATGTATTGTACAGCAAAACCTGTCACATAACCGCGTTATAAAACATTCTCCAAGGATAAATTAATCGGGTATTTATGCGATCCCACATGAAAATTTCAATAAAAGTTACGACGAAAGAGTATCGTACACATCAACAACAAAAAATGTAACGCATTGCTTAACAGTTTCATTCGACAATTTCGACAATGTTTTTGAATGCGATATCGATATCACAGGCAAATCATACAAGCCACGCTTTCATAATATTAAATAGAAATGTGCATAAAAATAAATGTTTCGGACGTGTGACATGCAAGAGTTACACGTTCCGAGAGCATCGGACATACGTACAGAAATTGATCGTGAATTTCGGGTCTGAGAGCGACCGACAGGTGCTGCGCCATCGCGAGAATATCAGAAAGCTGCCTTCGCTTACTGCGCGAGTCAGACGAGCCTACGGGAAAAAAAAAGTCACGATAGTCGTCGCCCTGTGCCGATAAGTGTGACTACTCCATTACGCGCCACAATCATGACATTGTTGTTATTTTGCAATAGCGGATATTTATTTAAGTGATGCCGCAAACGCGTTGCCGTTCGGTCCGAACAGAGTTGTAGATATCGCGATTGCAGAAAATATATTGTGAGACGCAGCCGATGTTGACCAGCTGTCAGTGGACAGCTCAACGTGTATGAGTTTTCGGCTTCTTATTGGTGGATGGGGATGTGTATCTCATAAAAACCGTAGCGAGTGAAGTTTCTTCGCTCAGACGGCTTGCGGTCGCTTTCCGAGTGTGATATCGTGTACGATTCGCGTAAGAACTTGACGTGCCACCTCGCACAAGCGGGACAATATTTCGAGCGTGTTTAAACGTTACAATAGCAACAACATGTGCGGTAAGTTAATTTACGTGTATCATTTATTAAGCGAAAAAATTGTGGCAGTCACAGAGTACGGCGGGTATAAGCGTTGGCGGGCGATAAGACGGCTAAAAATAAACTAGTACACGCGGTGATAATAGAAGCGGTAACTTTATCCTGATATAGTCAGCATTTTGTTTCCTTGAAAGAATCGTTTTGATTTTGTTTGACCACGTTGTTACGAAACGGTTGATAAATTGTATCCTTTTTTTTCCGCGTTCCTCCATCGAGTTTGTTGTTTCGCGGTAAAAGACCCAAAAATTACGCGTACTTCGAGCGTCGTTTTTTATTGTTGTTATACAAGATTATTTATTTTTCGATCTGGACGGTTGAACGTGATGTTTCGTTGGCTGCGATAAAAAAAAAATCATTCGTAATTGGCGAATAGTATTTCGTCATCGAGATAGAAAAATTAACGGAAAGTCGCTTTCCGTCAGGCTTTACAATTATACATATTTTCAAGAAGGGTAAACCGCAAAATAAAATTCCGAATCGTTCGAAGCACAGTCCTCCCAAAAATGAAGATCAATGTGCATGGAAATTCATAATGTTGTCGAAATTCAAAATCCAATTAATACACGATACAAATAAATAAGAATTTCTTTTTTGCCGTTTTTGCTTCGTAAAAAAATGATACATCGAAAAAATAGAGAAACACTTATAAGCAATAACAGTAATCGATGTTAAGTGAATATAACGTGGATTTTTGTGATACGGAGACAAAAAAAGAATCACTTTTATACACAACGACTAAAAATCTTTTCGCGGAATTTGCTTTATCGTGAGCCGGCAGGAGCACGTGCCGGAATCAGTGCGCGTAACCCATCCGTTTCAACAACACGCTTGGGTCCTGTTCGAAGTATGTTTATGCATCGGTTCGGGGTCGTGCGAACCGCCGTTCGCGTACTAACGTGAAAAACAAAAATATCGCGCTAGCAATCGGTAAAACAGTAAACGGCGATTCTGCCGAGCGTCCGTGTGGATTATTTTTATTCCGGTTTTCAATCCATAATTAATATAAATACTAACGGTCGTTTCAATTTTTTTTCGCGAATCGCGAAGATGTATATTTCTGATAACAACAACAGAAAATATTTCAACGACATTGACGTCATGAATAAAAAAAAAATTATTAGAGTAGAAAAGGGCATACGAAAGATTTTTGGTCATTGGGTATAAAAGTAACTTTTTTTCGTCACCGTATTCTAAATCGATGTTATCTTCTATTCAATATCGATTACTGCTATTATTAATAAATTTTTTTCTATTTTTTTATCGATGTATCATTTTATTTCGAAGCAAAATAAAAAAATCTCGAAATCCTTATTCATCCATATCGTGCATCGATTAAATTTTGAATTTCGATAAAATTATGATTTTTCGTTCACGTTGAATTTTCGTTAGGTAAAAAAAAGATAAATTTTCAAATTTCTTTATCTTCGATCGATGGAATGTTAGAAATGAAAGTACAAAACGAGAATAAGAAAATAAATCGAGGACGAAGCGAGGCTCTAACCTCTCTGCATGATCTCACATACACTTTCGCTGTTGGTTATTCAATACTTTCATGAAAATTAATATTTTTTATGACAAAACAGAGGTATAAAGGAAAACCCAAACAATCGATTAAACCCAAACAACTCGATTGCTAATATTCCAAGAATTACGAACGACTCGTGTGTCCGATTCAACGAGGATTAATAATTTCGTCATCTTCGGCTATGATTCACTTTAAACGGGAGCCCGTAACCGCGGCAAAACTTCGACGAAGCTTCGTTTCGCGTCGGTAAAACAAAATTAGTGCGAGCTACTGCTATCTACCGCGAGGCAACATTGTCCCTAGCGTCCGAGATGCCTCCACGGGCTTCGCGTACGAGTATCTATACGTTCATACATACACACTGGAAATTTCGAGATGTGCAGCGCCCCGGCATTCGCCGGAACTAAACGTCACTAATGTCGGACGATATTTTCTCGAAATCGTAAACAAATACTCTTCTCCCCTCCGAGTCGTGATCCTAACCAAACTTTTTATTTTACCTCATTTCCATTACGATGCTCGCGTGGTGATACAATCTGTCATTTTTTTTTCGATTTGATAAATTTTGGGAGAAGACAGCCGTTCGTCTATCAATTTGACATTGTCTGGTCTAATTTCATGAAATTTTGAACAGCCGTTCATGAAATCCGCGCTTGATCGGCGGACGACCGGGATGGCGGGGAGGGGGGGGTGCAGCTCCTTCTTAATTCTCCACTGTCTTCTCCCGTCCTATTTTCCCCAACGAGTCCTTTCGTTCGATTAACATTTCGAAAAAGTAAAAGTCTGCGATCCGGGCAACGACCCGTTCCAACCCCCTCATCGTCTCGCCGGAGAAGGTGCTTTCATAATCGTCGTCGATCGATGCTGTTGTTGTACGAGAAGGAATACCATTGCGAAATATCTTTCGGCGGCTTGTCGCGCTACTAAAATTTTGCTACAGATATACACGGAGTATACACATCGATGCTCGAATATCTCAACGACACGCTGATCCTGTGCACGATACGCAGTTACATTGCCGGCCATAGGTTTGAGTTCGTGAAAAAAAAAAAAAAAGAAAAAACACCAAGAATGCACAGCTGCGTTTTTTATTACGACTAACGAATGTGTAATGAGTCACATGATCGTGCATTTGTCGAGGAAAGGTGCAATAAACATGCAAATATCATCGAGAACCGAGCAATAAACAATGAATTTGAGTTATTGTTAAATTATAAAAAAATCAACAATAACTTTTATTATGACTCGATTATAAAGTTGAACGTAATCGAGGTCAAGTTATTTTTCAATTTTCATACTTTGTATAAAAAATATCATTGAATTTCTTATTTGATGTCATTATATCGCTTATTTGCATTTATGTTGAATTATTATTATGTTATTAAAATTTGTATCCATTATCATCAAAATGTAATTGAAACATGAAACAATTGACGCAATTTTATTGTTACATTTTTATTATCCGATATTAATTAAATTAACCTCAATTATTATATTTCCATTAAACATTTAATAACTATTCGTAAATTTGTCTATTGTAAATTTAATAACAATTTACAACAGACTTTAATAATAATTAGCGCGAGAGCAATAAAAATAAACTTTAATTTACAAACGCTCTTTAAAAACAGTTTACAAAATATACAAATTTTCTATTTATAAATCGTTCATGCTGCTTTCAATTTCACCTTTCTCATCGATAGTCGATTTTACCATTTTTTTTTTATCGCCTTCTCGATCCAAAATTGTACTCTATTTTGTCATTACTCGTTGGAAAATTTGAAAAGTATCCTAATTACGAAAGAAATTACAAAAAAATAGAAAAAACTATCCTTATTACGAAATATAAAAATAATCATTTTATTTTATTTTATTTTATTTATGTTTTGGCGGCTCGAAACTTTTAGCCCGTATTGTATGTTGTGTAAAGATAGCATGTCTATGCGGATGCAAACGCATAATACTGTACACGGTACCCCCACTTGTATTCATGCTCGAGTGAAAGTTATCTCGTGCCGAGACTACCTTTCGACGATCTCCTTCGATCCGGTAATGAAAAATGAACCCTTTTTATCCCCCCCCCCCATCCCTCCCCACGCCCTCGGTTTTCTTCTCCCATATAAACGCAAACCGCGGAATATACTTTGTCACGGTACAGTAACGTGTACGAAGGCCGGTGTTACGGGAAGAGGCGGAGGAACGGGGGGGGGGGGGAATCGAATAAACCGGGACGAGATATACATAGTGTCTCGACGGAGCACAAGCACTGAGGCTTATTGTTCAAACAAATTTTGAACGGATATGAATAAAAGAGAAGGGGGGGGGAGGGGTGGTTGGACAGCTTTAATTAGATTTTCGACAATTACGAAACTTCAAAATTTCCCCAACCCCTGTTAGCTTCCTTCAACGAAATTTCAATTCGGACTTGTTTCGGTTGGTTGAAAAAATAATAATCGTTTGAAAAAACGTACGAGTCAAATGTTTTTTT